>CAEGAD010038460.1:22500-29636 GCA_903067055.1 Poeciliopsis paucimaculata | reverse complement strand
CATCCATCATCCATCCATCCATCATCCATCCATCATCCATCCATCCATCCATCATCCATCCATCATCCATCATCCATCCATCCATCCATCATCCATCCATCCATCCATCCATCCATCCATCCATCCTGATTGAATGTTGTTGGTTTCTGTCTCGTTAAAAAGATCTTTCCTCATCTTTCATCTCATGTTTGATCTCAGCATCTCGTTACTCTGATAATTCCCCATCTGAACAGAAAGTCCCATCATTGCATTAATGTATCAGATTTAACTCACATGTTCTGGTAAACCAGATCTTTCTGGTTCCCTAGAATCTACACAATCATTTCAGAATATTACAACTCCGATGTCTTTTTCCAAATCTTTCAAGTCTGGAGCAATTTGCCTCTAAAACTCTCCACTGCAACTAGAAAAAAGCCGTTCAATACAGGCATTGCATCATGTTTTGAAAATGGTTTTGAGTCATATTGCAGCAGGCGGGCAGCTAATCGCACCGGGGCAGGGTAGAGTTCCATCAACGCATTTGTGTCAAATCTGATGCACATTAAGTGCAATTGGCTGTAGTTGGGTTTTTCAGATGAAGGGTTATTATTGGCCGCATTCGCTGGCTGTCAGTCTTCAGGCTGCTGCTGCTTTCCCCCGTATGAAACTTTCTGAACGGGTGACGCTGTATTCTCTGAACGGTTTGAGTAAATGCATCCCTCGCTCATCAAGTGGATGTTCAAGTGGTTGTGATTTTCTATAATTCCTGCAGCTATCAAATGGAAAAGAGAAGAAAAGCAGGTTTAAGGTTAAACGCTGCAAAAAAAAGAGGATTTTTATGGATCCTAATGACCAGCAGAGAGTGTGACTAACAGTCAGCGCACTTTTTTTAATAAGCAAGAAATGCTTTAATGAGCTAAACGTCTCTGCCTGACACCTCACAGGCAAACTGGACCAGAACTTCTGCAGCTCAGACCAAACCAACCGTAACGTTGCCTGGAAGTCTATAGCCTGTCTCCTACTTCGGCGTGAAAACCCGTTAATGTTGATTTACCTCAAACACCACGGCCGGCGCTGTTTACTGGCCTGGCTGCTCCCTGCAGAGGTGACATACTTGTTCTTGGATGGAGTGTGTCACTGATCAATCCTTCGTGTCCCAGTGGCTCGCAGAAAGCTGCCCTTTTTCAGGCTTTTAAGGAAACGGATGCCTGCCAAGGCTTAACTGAGTCCTGAAGAAGCTCAGATTCCAGGTCAGCGTCGTGGTGACGCATGGTTGACCCGTAAACATGCCCGGCTCTTTGCGTTGCTATCAGAAGCTTCCAATGTGTGAGAAGCAGCTGAGTTTGCCGCTAAAGGGTCAGATGTGGTACAAAACATCTTTAATTGCCTCCGTTGAGAAATTGCCCTCCCTTTTTTTCTGCAGCCTCATTTTGTTTTTGACTGTTCACCAAAGAAAGGCGCCGCCATGTGACATGTTTTTGTTGGCAGGAAGTGAGTAATTTCCTGCTCTTTGGAGCTGACTCCGATCAGGGAAGTCTTCTTCTTGAAGAGCGGAGGAATGGGAGGTGGGGGGCTGCGAGCTTGAATTGCTCCACGCTGACAGGGTGGAGTAAACACAGCAGTTCTCCATTTAACCCCTCCAATCATTTCACTGAGGTCTTAGCAGCCCCGCTGCCCCCTGCCCCCCACACCACCAGCCTGCACCACGCTGCACTTTCTCACTTGCTGCGCGGTCGCCCTAACAACTGCTTTAGCTCAGCTTTTCTTCTAATCGCTGTGGCAACTGTTTCAGAGCAGGGTCTCCATGGCAACACCCTGTCCCGATTCTTTCATCAAGGACGGAGGAGGGTATCAGTGCTGCAAACACAATGAGTGAATGGACAGTTGACACACACACACACTCAGGAATACTCCGGCTTCCTGTACATTCATTCACTCACATCTATAACCTTAAGCTTCCCATTACATATTTAATATGGTAGCATAACAGGCCTGTTTGTGTAGCTATTCACCAGAGTGAATAAGTCTGAAAACCTAAAGACAGAGGGAAAATGTAAGATTTAAATCAAAACATTGCTCAGAAACAACTTGGTTCTGTAGCAGGACTGAGATCCAAGTCCGTCTCTGAAAGGCTAAAAACTAAAATTCACTGTAATCTAACTCCAGTCCGTTTGTGTAGAAAGTCCGGTTTGTTGGTGGAGGTGTGAACTCTGGTCCGTCTACAAACGAACTCCGGGTAGGAAGTGGACTGCAGCGCAGGGCATTCTGGGTAAATGGAACCAAAACAAACATGCTCAGCGAGCACTAACAGGAGAAATGTCTGGTGGTGTTTAGCTAAAGACTAAAGAGAAATGCAACCAGCGCTAAAATCTGACTCCATTTTTGTTGTTTGCTTCAGTGTTTCTTGGTGCAGCGCCCCCACAGGTGAGGAGGGGAAGAGGCTGTTCCCCTCCTCACCTGTGGAGGGGAACAGCCTGTTGGTTTAACAGTGAAGTGTTAAACCAACACTTCACTGTTGGTTTAACAGTGAAGTGTGAAAGAGAACTGCACCAAGTGAAAAGTGTTGGACCTTCATGTTGTAAATTACCTGGCCTAAATCAAAGTCAGGTGTTTCCTGCTGAAACTGTTCTGGACAAGCTTTATATCGTTTGTCTCGTTTCTGGAAACTTACTGGATGGAAACAAAAGTTCAACTCAACTGTTGAGCTGCTTCACTTCAGATAAATGCCACAAACTCCAAAATGGTGGCTAATCCTGAAGCCTTTAGGCCTACCTGCTAGACAAAATGCTAGCCTGGCTAAGCATTAGCATCCCAAGCCAGACACTAAATGGGCTCAAAAAACTAAACTGACGTTTGAATCTTAGTTGTTAAATAATTTCAGTCATGATAAGTTATGATTGTGAAACAGTTTAAAATAAGGTGGTGACTCATTGTTCAAACACGCTGCTAGCTGCGTTGTGCTTCAGCGCTCCATGATTGGCAGCTCATTAAATGTGACCAGAGGTTTACTTTGAATCCAGTCACTGAACCAGCTGAGCCTAAAATTAGGCGTCTACAGCCTTTATATACCAGAAAATTATTCTGTCGTTTTCTTCTTGACATTGCAAATATATTCAAAACTCTACTTTTCCTGAGAAGCAAAGATCAATGTAACTTAACAAAAGGAAGGTGGGTGATTTTTCCACACACCACCATGACTGGCTGAGTTGCACAGTAAAAGGGGAGAAACTAACGGATCTCATTTAAAGAAAGCATAGGATGTTTTCAGTAAAAACATTCAGAAATCATTTCTCATGGGTCTGAGTTGTGAAACTTGGCTGTTATAAGACCAGAGCGGCGAGCCGCAGCTGACGGTTCAGTCCATCCGTTGGTCTGTCAGCCTCACTGTTCTGTTGACCAGATGAGCCACAGGCTAATCCAGTGTTTTGCTGAGTTAGATTGGAGCTGGCATCGAGGTCGAATGAGTCTTGTCATTTCACATCGCTCGGCTGTCTGTTAGCAGCGCAGGCCGGATCTGTAGCTGGTGTGAATTTAGCCTCCACAGGCTTCTTAGTCGACTCGATTCTGACACTTTTACTGCACCTCATGCTTTTTAAAGAACTCCGGCACTGTGTCATGTTGGCTACCTTCAGGCAAGTTGTTCTCTAATACATTCATCATTATTGGTTCTGGATCCATATTTAATTGTCTGTTTTGACTTTGATGTGAAGGTGAAGCATCTTATTCAGTAAAACCCTCAGAGGTAGATGTTGGATTATGATAAACATCACATTCCTGTCACTCCTTACATGAAGAGTAAAATTATGGGTCAATGCACAATTGTGCAGCTTTGTTATTACTGCAGGCTGGATTTGCTGCTGAAACGTTCGACTAAGACGGACACGAGCACCTCAGTGCTGCAGACAGAAAAGGATTTTGATGAAAACAAGTCTTCAGAAGTCTTAGAAAGCCGTTAAGAACCTAGAAGGAATTTAAAAGCCTCTAATATTTTCCTCTTGTCTGTCATAAAGCCTGATGTTTGTTTGAAACGGGTTTCTGTAGGGAAACACTGAAAAGCTGAGATCAAAAATGTTCCTGCACAGTAAACAAACTGATTGTTGCTCTGCCAGGTTGCTTTGAAAATGACAGTGAAACAAAAAATAACCCAACCTTTGAGCAGCTAATTCAGATCCAGATATTACATAAATGAACCTTTTCATGCATCGTGGTCACCACAGTGGACAGCTGTCTAAAAGCCATGTTCTTGTGCTTCTTGTGGATATTTATGTTATAAATGCACACAGACCACTGAAGTGGACACTAATGCATCATAAAATACATTATCAACTACTGGCCATCAGCTGCAAACGCAAGAAATTATTTTTGTTAAATCCAATATGGCCGACAGACAACAAAGTCTGCCGACCGACCCGGTAACCACCAAAGAACAATACAACTGATGTATTTCTCAAATAACAACTTTGTATTTGGAGAAAATTACAATTGATCACCTAAAAAAAATAATTTTGTTTTCTACAAAATTGTTTTTCCAAACCTTTTTTTATGCCTTAAGACAATAAAAATAAAAAATTGGGAAAGAAATTCTGACACAAAGGATCATATTTCATGCATGAAAGGGTTCAATACATTTCTTCACAAAACTGCATCAATATCTTAATAATATTTAAAATAAGTAAAGGAAATGTGTGATATTTATTGTCTTGTTTAGACGTTCAGTTCGGAATCGGTTGTAACGAGACTTTGTGACACGAAGATGGCACAATATTTCTTGTTGAAACGACGTCACCTTTCTCACTTTATCAGGGGAAATAATGTCATTATTATTATGGACTATAATAATAAGTGGCTGTTTTAAGATGGAGACCCAGCATCTATACTGGACTCTTGTTTTGAAGTATGACAGGAAATGGTTCTTGGGTTGATGTCGACGCTGTTCTGTGTTTTTGTACTGACTGCTGATCAACTCCAGATTAAAACTTGAAACAGAAAAAGAGGCAATTCTGATGTTTTTTAGCATTTGGACTAACAAGCTTTTTAGTTGCTTCATTCATGTGTGACGTGTTTTCCCACATGAAATTAACTCCTTGGTGTTAATTATTGTTAGCAAGGTGTTGCCATATGAATTCATTCCTTGTCGTTTAGTTTTTGTATTTTGTTCTTTGTGCATTAGATCATTATTCTCCCCTTTGGTTTGAGGATCCTTCAGTCTTAGCTTGTTTCCTCTGTGTTAATTGCCCCCCTCACCCCCCTGCTGCCACAGCTGCTCCACTCCGCCTGCGATTGCTTCATCTGCTGCTTTTGTCACGTTTCATCACTACCTCAGTATTTAAGCTCCTGGTTTTTCATGGCTCATTGTGAGATTCTTTCTTTTCTTTGCTCATGCAAAGAAAATTGGCCTCTTTACTTTGTGGAGAACCTGCAACTTTCTCTTTTTATTAAAGCTTTGAAATGCCTTTTTCCAGTGGCTCTTTGCTTTGGCCCAAACAAAACATTACAGAACAAAAGAAACAACCCGTATGTGTTAGTGGAGAGTTCGCCACTAAACTCTCATTTCTTTTCTCATGAATTGGTGGATTATATAAATCTGGCAACAGAGAAACATTTAAACCTCAGTATCTGGAAGAAATCTGATGTGTTCAAATGGAAGGATATGTGTGAAAAAAGTCCTGTAGGGCTTTTGTTTAAGATGGAAATAAATAATAATAGGCCTGTTGCTTTGAATTATCTTTGTGAAATACATCATCTTTTGATAAAAATAAATTGGTGTTTGTTGGTTGTTTATGTGTCGGATCTTTGGAAAAGTTTTGAGATGTCAATCAGCCTCAACGCAGAGATTCAGTCCTAACGAAGTCTGACAGCCGTTTACGCTCCACCAGCTTTCAGAGGAGCAGAATTCATTCAATATTGATGTTTGATTAATATTTGCTCCACAGACAGTGTAGTGCTGTAAAGGTAACCATCCCTTTGTTCAGTTTAAACATTTTATCTACGATGCTCTGGATGTGCAGCGTTAAAGCTCAGCTGTTGTTCTATTTGTTGAAGACTTTAAAATCTCATATTTGCAGTGATGCGACTTTTCCTTCCAAACTAAATAACTATGATAACATCAGAAGAAAGTTTTTCAACCAGCGTTAGCTGTGCTAACCCTAAAGCGCTAATCACAAATGTTAGTTCTGCTAATGTGGAAACTAATGCTAAAACTCTAAAGCACTAAAATGTCATTATGTTGAGTATTTTGTCCTCAACAGGATCTAAATATTCATTTCTCTCCTTCCTGCTCGGTTTGTGCTGCAGGTAAATTTTCACTCAGTTTTCCAGCTGTTGAGTTTTGCTAACTCTGTTGCTGGTTATAAATCATGCCGAACATCAGGGGTCTTAAACTGCTACTGTTCTACAGTGATGCATTCTGGGTAGGGGATGAACAGGCGGAGAACACGCAGACAGGAAACAGTCTTCACCCACTTCAAAGTAAGAGCATGAATAAAAACATGTTTAGATCATTTTTAATATTCAGAAACAAAAACTTTAACAACGATGTTTAACTTTATTCAATTGAAATTTTACAAAACAGTCAAGTAAGTTAACTCTATAAATTATCTGGAAAGTTTAGGGGAGATAAAAGTGCTGAACTTTTTCAAAGTTGGCAAAATTGCTAAAGATGTAAATGCAAAAGTAGCTCTGACATTAGCAGATTAGCAGCAGTTAGCCTGCCACTGTTCTCAACTTTGGTCATTATAACAAAGCTGATTATGTAAAAAGTTGCCCACCAGCTCAGAGTCGCCACCTGTTGATTTAGTTTGAAACTGCAACCAGTTAATAAAATTCTGTTAGTGAAAAATCCTGATGAATTGGAAGAAGTTCCCATTGGTGTGTAGAGAGACTGAGACAATTTCACACTAAATCCTGAACTTTATTTCAGATTTTTATCTGAAATAAAGTAACACTCTACATGCCATTAAAATATCTCTCCTCGCTCAGATGTCACCAGCTACGTACTCGCTGTGTGACTGAGGTGACAAGCATCTAAACAGAGCGTGATGGGCGTCTTGACGCCCTGCAGGGACGACGCTCTGACACTTTCCTCTGACATCTGACACATCAGCTTCACGCAGCGCTGACACTCCTGCTCTGCTTCCCCTCTGACATGCACACACTCC
>CAEGAD010038460.1:0-17500 GCA_903067055.1 Poeciliopsis paucimaculata | reverse complement strand
TTTAAGGTGGTATTTGTATGTTTAACTGAGGTCAAAGTGATTTTAAGTCCCTTAAGTCTGGAGCTTACCGAAGCCTTTGGTGGAGCTGGAGAGGTTCGTTCCTCAGGGAATCTGCGCCCGGCTCCTGTGTGCCGTTCAGACCCTCTTCCAGCTTTGATTACATTTCAAATGCAATTTCACCCAGTGCTGCTCTCATCTGCCAAAACAGTGTGAGTCAGATCAAACAAAATATATTCACTCAGCTGTTTTCTGAGGCAACTTTGCCTCGTTAGAGGGCAGAAACAGAATCGATCAGTTTTAGGAGCAAGAAAAACAGCCAGGAAGAGTCTGACCTCTGCAGGCCTGCAGCAAAGTCCAGGAAGCGTTTTGACGCTTCAGAGATTCAGAAAACAGATGCCTGGTTCTGCGCCGGTTCTCGGACCCAGACGGACCCGAACGCCCTGTTCTGAGTCTTCTCCTCATGATGGACAAATGCCTTCATACTCATGACCTCTTCTTTGGGAGAAGCTAGAACGAATATTAAAATACTGATTAAAGTGAAACAAAACGCAACATTTCCTCACATCTTGAGTTTTAAGTCCTTTAACATAAATTCAGTTTTAAACATACTTTCCATTAAGTTTCTGTAGTAAAATGTTTATTTAATTGGTCTAATGTAATTTAAAATAAATGTAATATTTTAAACGGCTGTAAGCAGAAAATCATAATTAACAGGAATAAAGATTTTAAAAACAGTGAGTGGATTTAATCCATACAATGTGTCTGATGAAAATGAACTTTTCTATAAAACTACAATTCACTGAATATGACTACAGGGCAAATTTAAACTGAAATGTTTAATTTTAATTAAAATAAATGATGTGAAAAGTTTGTCCACATTCAGAAGTATTTCTGTTTTCTGTAACAAGCAGCTGCAGGTCAGTCAGTCAGAGCAGAAGAGACTTTGATTTCCAAATGAGATGAAAGATTCATCTGGAAGGAGAATGAAAAACATTTTTTCTTTATGATTTTATGAAGAAAAACAAAAAAGGAGGCGCAGTCTCTGTTTTCTTTGTCTCTGGTTCTGGATGGAACTGAAACTCCAGCAGCCTTCTAGATCACACTTTTTCCTTCCACTCAACTTTTCATTAACACACATCAATGTGCTTTGGGTCTGCTGCTGAACATTTCTCTGAATTGTTATCTGTAAGCCGTAAGGATCAAAATGAACAGATGCAAAAGCTTGAAATAAATCACTCCTGTGATGCATCTGTCCGATACGAGACTCACAGCTTTCTGCTGCTGTTTCGATTTTACTGTGGAACTCCTGCATTGACTTTTAGTTTATCTCTATTTAGCCACAATCTGTCAGAATAAACATAAAGCCTGCGTTTATTCTCAACAAGAAATGAAAACATCATGATAATGTTGCTGCAGGAAATGAGTCTCCCAGCATATTAACCTTCTCAGGTCAGACGAAAAATCAGCTTCAATTATTTCATGATTTACAGGAAAATGGCAAAACAAACAGAAACTTGACCTTTACATGTTTATGGATTTTAACTGCAGTTTATTTTTACACATTTAAACCTGCAGAACTGAATCCAGTTCCCTCATACAAAATATAATCATTTCCTGGATGAATTATAATTAAAGATGCAGGACAGAGGGTTAGGTGATCAGAAAACTGGCAGCATTTGAAGTTTTAGACATATTAAAAGGTTGGATTAAGGTCAGTGTTCATTAGTAAATGTGTTTTTATGCTAATGTGTGTTTGCTGCGGTGTAAATAAGCGGCGCGGAGGAAAGACTGGGAGTCCGACTCTGAGCTGCAGAGCAAATCCTCTGAGCAGTTTGACTCAGCGTTAAGCTCACCTCGCTCTCTGCCGCTAACTCATGTTGGTTTAGTTAGGATGAAGCTTGTCTGACCATCAGATGGAGCCAGAACTGAGAAAACACAAAAACCTCCATCCAACACAGCCCATGGTTTCTGAGAATAAACGCCCCAAAGGGAATATGATGAGATTACATCAGAAATTCTTGCCCATATATTTATTTTCATATATATAAAATAAAGGTTTGTGAAATGGAGGTACGGAGATGTGAACGCTGTGATTTATTTGACCGGATGAGGAATTTCTCCCTCTTTATAAGACATTCAGGGACTGTAAGGCAGTTTGGGATTAGCTCTGTGGTTTTAGGACTAGAGGTTTCTGTAAGGAAATGTTCCTTTTTATTATTTTTAAATTTGCAAACTCCCAGCTGGGTAATGGCACACACACCTCCAAATTGCTCCCAGAACATTGTTGACCTTCTCGTTTGAAGCACAGCCGTTTTAACTTCAGATTATGTGGATTATAAAGTGACAACCTGTAATTTCATAAAAAACATCGGATCAAACATCATCTGCTATAAAACATCTTCTCCATCATCTGACTTTTATTCATAATCTGAGGGATTATGTCTAAATCATTCTGTTTTCATTGATAGGTGTTTTAAATGACTAACTGCTCTCATTGTTGGTTTATTTTAGAAAATGATGATTTTATTCATATTTAAATTAACGAACCTTTAGTTGTGCACAGTTTGCCTGTGATCAGCCGTTCTGCAGTGAAAGCAACACTTTTTCCTTCCTTTCTGGAAAAACTAGTTTTTCACCTGAAACTGTCCTGTTGCACAGACGACAACACGTCGCCTTCTGTCAACACTAATTAGCCTTGTGCCTGGAAATCACACTTCAGAGGAGAAACCCTGGAGTCTTTCCATTTTCAGCCCCTTTTCTCAGAGTGACAAAAGACGACCAGACGAAAGCAGAAAACATGCAAACCAATAACAAAACTCAGAACATCTCATCCGACTTGTTTCCTTTCATATCCTTTCTAATTTCACCTTCCAGCAGAAAGCAGTGTTGTTGTCTTGGTGTGTGTGTGTGTGTGTGTGTGTGACTGTTTGCTGTGAATCTGTTGCAGCTACATCCAGAACTCTCAGCCCTACCTGAACAACATGACAGCGGTGGGCTGCATGATGGCGCTGGCTGCAGTGTTCCCGCTGGGGATTGATCGGCACCACGTCAACAGACCGCAGTTCCCCGTCGTCTGCCAGGTAACAGGAGGAGGGGGGCTGTTACCGGGGAGACGGGGGTGGGGAGGGAGCAGAGGGCAGGATGGAGAGGAGAGGGCTTTACTGTTCCCACACACATCCATCTTTCTCCTCTCTCTGTCTCAACAAGTGGATTTCTAATCACCTGATGTTACCAAGGTAACGAAGAGCCGAACTGCATTCCTCTGATATTGTTTCCTCTATTTGCTCAGAAGTTGCAACAAATACCCAAGTTGAGGCAGCAGGTGGAGATTTTATGACTCTGAACCAGAGAGACGGTGTCAAGTTTACAGAGTTTCACGTTGGCATAGTCAAAGTCTAAAGTAGAAACCGAATCAACCATCTGTCAACGTCTAAGACTGTTTTTGATTTGTTAGGTTCAAAGTCAAAGATACGTCATTTATCCCAAAGGGAAATTAAATGTTGCTGCAGCTCATTTAAGGATCTCAGGGTAGTTGAATAAGGCGACGCTGCTGGCAGGACGGATCTTTAACAGCAGTTAGCTTTGTGAGGCTGATGTCAGGCTCATGCTAACATGCTAACAGCTCAGTTTCCAGGAAGTAGAGACCATATTCCACACATCCTGAATGACACCATTAGATGCTCTGCTGGTCCACCTCAGTTGCTTTTGCTTCCTCTTTGTAAATCTCTGCCTGGTTTAATGAAAGATGTTGGAGTTGGGGATGTGATCTCTGCCGTTGGTTTGCACTGCTGCGTCGTCTCGTCTGTGGTCATTCCTAACAAACTGTCAAGAAAAGATCATGACTGAGACTGCAGAGGAAAACTCACACAGTTCACCTCTTCTCTGGACCGGCTCCGGTCCGGACCGGAGCCGGTCAGTACCGGAGCCGGTCAGTACGCCTCGCTGCTCTGGCCAGTTTCCTCCAGAGGTAAACTAGACTGTAGAGAGCAGCACCCAAAGGTTGAAGACACCAGCGATCGATCGACTTCACAGTGGCAGACATCTGGAGCAGTCTCTGAACTGGACCTGAACCGGACCACACCAGCCGGATGAAGAACTGTTGGACCCACTCCGTGGCAGACAGAACATCAGACAGGAAGGAAATCATTGTTTGCATTTCTGTCTTCTGTCTCTGTGGAGAAAGGGTGATGCCTTGAAACCCAACCCGACCAACTCCCCTGGAAAAGACAGGGGTTACCATGGCAACCAGTCAGTCCTCCTTTTCCGTCTATGATCCTTTCATTTGACAGCAGGCTCCTCTTTCTGATATAAATCCTTCGTCAGGTCGGTTCCTGCTCACTTCTTAGTTCTGCCCTTCTGCTTTCAGAACCGTCTTCGTTCTGCCGAGCGCGGATCCGACTCAGACACTTTGTTCTCATGCAGATTCTGCAGATTTGATTGTTGCATCTCTGTGATGTGGATCTGTCCTTCCGCCAGACCCTGAGTGTTTTCTACTGGATGAAGGTGTAACTTTTCTGTTCAGTGTGTTTGCTAACTTTGAAAACGTTTAGCCCACTTAGCTTCCGCTAATTTATTATTTTTGCATAGATTCTAATTTGTTTGGCTGTTTTGCAAACTGTTATATTCATGCTTCATGACTAGTGTTTGAGGGTCAGCGCAGCTAGTTTCCTATTAGCGGTTCCATCCCAACAGTGGAGTCAAACCAGATTAAGATGATTTGACCTCTGACCTGATGCATCGTCCAGCAGGATGGATCCACTCTCAATGTTTTTTACACTAAGTTCTGACCCGTCGGTCTGAAATTTGCAGCTAGAATTGAGGCTAATCAAAGCAGGCAACATTTTTCTCTAACCTCTCATTGTCCGGTTTTGTTGAACCAGTGTGAGCCGTTGCCCCAGTTTTCGTTCCCAGCTGACAGAAGCGGCACCCGGTGGGTCCTCTATCTTTGTAGGCCATCTGCTTCAAGGTTCCACTCCATCAGGGACTCAATCTGCAGCTCTGGGTTGTGATGAGAGGTTGTTAGAGGTTTTATCATCTGAACTAAGCCTGATCATTCTGGCATCAAGGAGCAGCTGCTGCTCACTGGAAGCTTCCTGTTTTTCTCACCTTTCGCTGTTAACCTGAAACGGTTCAGAGAGAAAATCACCATTTCTGAAACACAGGAAGTCATAATGAAGTTTGTTGCCTTCTCAGGACGTGTGTGATTATTTTTAAACGTGAAAGGCAGAAAATGAGAAGATAACAGCATGACTGAAACGTCTCCACCTCTAAGCGACACGATCCTGGTTCAACACATTATTAGTTCTGCTCATTCACTTCAGGTTAGCAACAGATCAGCAGTCAGGGGTTTAACTCATTTCCTGTGTTTTCTGGTCTTTCTTAAAGAAAAGACATCTTACTTTGTGCTTTCCTGCTTCGCCTCTGTCTCACTGGAACAGCAGATAAGCTAAAGTGGATCCATTTTATCACACAGATAAGAATTAACTTATCTGTTAAAGCCTAAGAAGAAACAAACTCCTTCAGCAGAAAATCAGGTGACCCAGATAGCTGAGTGACCAGACGTCCACTGGAACGCCTCACATTACGGTAGCATAAAACATTAGTGAAATACTGTCTTTGATTTGACTATACTGCAAGGAAATCGCAAAGCCAAACAAGTCAACACAGTCAAACCTGATCTTCGTTTACTTTGCTTCACATTTTCATAGGTTTGATCCATAACATCTTATTTTCTAAAGACTAAGCTGCTAACCTGGAGAATAGTTCTAGTTTATCTTATTGTCATGTTATTGTCCTAATGTCACTGCAGCATAAACTAAATAAATTGTTTTTATCCTTCTGTTAATGACAAAAACTCACAATAGTCACTGGAAAAACTTGAACCTGAAATTTAACCAGTGAAAATCAGTTTCTGCTTCTGAATTGTTCAGAATTTAAAAATGAATTAATGAGGCAGACCTGGTTAAAAATAACGCTACCTGAGAAAGGTTAGCGTTAGCATGAACCAGTTAGCACTGCAGACGTTACATATCAGTGTTTTGGTTCTGTTTTGTAAAAAAGTTGCTGTTCAGTCAGTAAAGCCATTTTAATCATCCGTTTTACTTTGACAGCGCCTGTATGAGGGACATTATGCTGTTTTATTATTGAGGTCATGAAGAGTTGAAACCAATGTTCCTAAAATATGCTCATTGATTTTTGGTTTTGTCTTGTTTTAATTATGTCAGCGGTTTGAAATATCACCGTCCTCTGTAGTGACTGACAGTGCCACATGTATATTTTATTACCTTTGAGCCTTTAATTGAAGCCCAGTGTTTATTCTTATATGAATATATAAATGTTAAATGTGTTTTTGCACCATTTTCTTCTGTTATCCTAAATTTGGCAGCAGGCGATACATTTTATCGCCTGCTGTCAGTCAGTTGTCACCATTTCATTGGAAGAATTTTGCATTTTTCAGTAACAACGGTTAGTTTTCATTAAATCTGCAGCAGACAGAAACCTGCCGACCTGTGAGGAGCTTTCTTTACGATTCTGAGCATGTACACATGAAACGTAGCAAAAGTTTAGAGTTTGTTTCCTTTATGAAAGTATTTTGGTTCTGGGCGCAGAAGCCGTGACTTCCTGTCTGCCAGAAAAGCTCGGCGCCGGGAACCCAGCTCTAATGAGGAGTGGGAGTGTGTCTGTGTCACCCATGTTGAGCCTTTGTTTTGCGGAGGCGAGAAGGGAGATTTCCATTTCTGCGGTTTCTCGGCTCTTTGTCCCTGTCCAGTTATTCTCTCATGTTTTGTTCCGACTCTCACCTTCGGCCCTGGATCTCCTCTTCCTCTCATCTCCTCAAATGTCGCCTCCTGCTGCTGCCACTCAGCTCCTCTGTCTGTCTATATCAGGCTCGATAACCTGGACTATTTATAAAATGATCATGTAAACAGGTGCACATAAAATCCCCTGATTAGACGTAACCAAGGCAACCAAGACTCAACAGTCTCTTCCTTCGTTAAACCTGACTGAACAGGCATTGCAACAAAATCACAAAGGTTTCCATGTTTCCTCATTCTCTGCACCAAGTAAAAAACATGGTGGACGAGCAGAATCTCCTCTAGATGGAGTTTTCCAAAGACTCTCCTTCATAATTCAGACCATAACTGCTATCAGACATTCGCCATGTTACAACTGCAACGTTTACCTCCAACTTTGTGGCAGCCTGAAGTTTAGCAGAAGATGAGCAAAATAGATTATAAATGCTGTTAAAAGTGTTTTGAGCAGATTACACATGTCTGTTTTCCAAGTGGAACATAAATGCATCGAGTTTAAACCAAGTTCAAAGGTTCCCACAAACCGGATTTAGAGGAAAAATCTTTAAATTCCAGCAGCTGTAGAGCCAGAGGTGTCTCACCTGCAGAGGTTGCTGCTTCTCTGTTTGTAAAAACGTCTGACATGCAAAACATCGGCTACATTTACAATCATGCATTAAACTGCAGGGCCATCACTGCAAAAACGCAACATGTTACCAAGTATTTTTGTCTTGTTTCCCGTCAAAGACAAACTATTGATCAATCAATCAAATTGGATTTGTGTTGCACATTTCAGCAGCAAGGATTTTCAAGGTGCTTTTCATCATAACAAACACAAAAACACAAAGTCATGTAACACAGAAGCAACAATCAATTAAATTCATCATTACATTAGTAATTGATTATGCTTCAAATAAAACAGGAGCCTTTTTAGTCCAGATTTAAAGACACTCAGTGTTTCGGCTGCTTTGCAGTTTTCTGGAAGTTTGTTCCAGATTTGTGGTGCTTAGAAGCTGAAAGCTGCTTCTCCTCGTTTGGTTCTGGTTCTGGGGACGCAGAACCAGAACCAGAACCTGAGTGTCTAGAAGGTTGATACAACAGCAGATGTTTCATGTGGTGCTAAACCGTTCAGTGATTCATAAACTAACATCAGTATTTTGAAGTTTATTCTCTGAGCTACAAGGATCCAGTGGAAGAACTGTAGAACTGGGGTTGATAGTTAACCAACTGCAACTATATCTATACCTATATCTATATCTATATCTATGTCTTTGTCTATATTTAGCTTTAAAAAAAAAGCAGCTTTTTAGCAATAAGTACATTTTATTGTGATACAGAAGCTGGTTTTAAGTCAATAATTCCTTAATATTCATACTGGTAGATTTAATAATCTGGAGTTAACACTTGTCATTAATACTCAGGGAATATTTATTAAACGAAGCTCCTAATTGTTGCTGTGTTACTTTTGCTTTATTTCAAATTTAATAAGATATTTGCACCAGAAACCAGACAGAAATATTTTGTAAGATTTTGTGTTTTTTCAGTGCATCAGCTGCTCAGATCTTGATGTTTTGTTTCTGAATATTTGGCTGGTCAGTTTCCGATTATCAGTAATGTTTGACTAGTTCACAGAGGTTTCTGAGCCTTTGGTGTGAGGCAGTCACTGTGAGGTAAATGAGCCAAGAAAAGCTCAGCATATGTCAGAACTCCTTCCAACACGCTGGAAAAGGTCCAGACGACGCCCTCAGGAAGTGGGGAATGAAGAGCTGCTTTCAACCGAGAAATCATGATTTCCAGCTTAAGTTTAGTTTTTTCCATACATTCAAATATCTTCCCAACGCTGGTCAGTACCTTCCTGCAATGAAAACTTAATAGTTAATAAATTATTCAGTGTTTTCTTCCACTATGTTCCCATTTCCTAAATCTCAGCTGCATCTTTAAATGAGAAATGTTTAAAATAGAAACAAGGTTTTTATGTTTCTCCTGCAGTTCCGCCTGTGGCTGCTCGGCCTCGGCTTCAGCCTGGCTTATGGCAGCATGTTCACCAAGATCTGGTGGGTCCACACCCTGTTCACCAAGAAGGACGAGAAGAAGGAGAAGAAGAAGGTATGGATGAGCAGAGCCGCCTGCCGCACTGAGATGCTGCCAGGAATCCAGTGATCACTGCAGATCTGCTTATCGTTGCCCTATTGATGCTGATCTTCAGCAACAAGCTGCTGACCAGCTTGTAAATTTAGCATCTCGTTAGCAAACAATTTAACTCTAAAGTTAAAATTTCACAATGAAATGTTTGAGTTGAAACACCAAAAAAGTGAAATTCCAGTTTGGAAAACCTGAAGGATTCAGGATCCATCACCTCCACACACCTGTGCTAATGCGCTAATAGCGGAGCTAACATTTTGTTTAGCACTTTGAAAACGTTTTGCCCATTTAAACACAGTTTACTGGATATGTTTTAAAGTGCTAATTTACAAGTAAACTTTCAGTTGGATAAATTTAGTCCTTCATCCTTTTTAAGTTTTATTTATCGATTGTTAAGAATCTTTAGGCCTTTATATTCATGCTTTTATTTTGAATTTTCTGTTTCGTTTGCTCTCTTGTTTTTTTCCAATAATGTCATTTTAAAAACAAACTGGAACAAACTGGAACTCTTCCTCACCTGTTTGCCAAGTAGATGATGATGATGATGACGATGCACCCCTGTCACCTTGAACTGAACGTGTTCGATATGATTTGACTGAAATCAAATGAGCCGTCGCTGCGGCTCTGGTCACCTTCAGCCGCTCAGTCATGGTGTCTGGCTTTGGCTGGGCGATAGCCTCAAGCTACATGTAAATAGCCTCTGCCAGCTGAGCAGCAGTTTAATTGTGCTGCTCTGCTGGAAGCATGGAGGGATTATCCTGCCTGCAGAGGCAGCGGAGGGGAGCATGTCCGAGCTGCGGAGCCTGTGTCGCCATAACTAAGCTTTGGTATTTGTCTTTATTCAACAATGCGACATAAAACTACAAACATGCAGCTCCAGATGCTGCTCATGCATGTACAAAGCAGATGTTGAAGTGTGAGTCCAACACGGTGTCTCCAGGAGAAACACTGTGGTTGTGGAGATTTCTAGGACGTAAGCAGAAGAATAAGAGATTAAGCCATTTATGGAGTATTTATGAATATGGATGGGTATTAAAGTCCCATGCAGAAATCCAACCTTCAGGGTTTTATTATTGGAGCTAAAGCGCATCAAATCAGGTTGACTTTCAGCTCCCTTCATGTCCGCAGAAGGGCAATTTGCCTGAGAGCTCAGCGCGTTTATTTAAAGAAAGTTTCACAAAAGCGAGAGGAGAATGGCTGCTTTCCTCCTGCTGCTCAGGAGAAGTGCTGTAAACGAATCTCCTCCTTTATTTTATCGCTCCGTTTTAGTCATGGCATGCTTGAGCGGCCGCTGCTGTGTCGGAGGAGCTGTGAGTAAGCTGTTGAATTAAAAGAAGGACGCTTGTTTCCAGTCCTGCTTGTTCTGCTTCCATCACGGCTCGGCTGCAGATCCACACGGTCCACACCAGAGTCCACTCTGTGTGTTTAGACAATGATTTCAGGTGGCAGCACAAATATAGCCACTGCAGCGCAGTGTGTGTCGCCTGCAGACACACTCGGACACTTGCTGCTCCCTTGAATCCTGTCGGACGCTCACGTCCGCCTGGCTAAGACTCACATCCAGAGACAATTTGTGCCCAGTCATCCAGAAATCACAAGGACGCCTGTCGGGTTGTTTGTCCGGGTCGTTTGTCTTTGTTTGCCGGGCGGCTCGTGATGCCCTTGGATAGTGATGACTCTTGTGTTTGTGTTTGTGCATGTCTTTGGCTCCCACTCACACAGCAACCCTTGGAGCCGTGGAAACTCTACGCAACAGTTGGAGTGCTGCTGGCCATCGACTTCCTGTCGCTCATGATCTGGCAGATTGTGGATCCTCTGCACATCACGGTCGAGGTAGAGTACGAGAGACGGATGAGGTCGAGACGGTGAGGCGTGACTGACTGAGGTTTTCATTTCCACATTCAAAGGCCTCAAAACAAGAAACGAGATCGATGCAGGCAGTAAAACAGAAGCCATTTAACAAACTCATTTGGATTCATGTGTTTGTCAGTTTAATAAATCAAACATGTTTGGTTGAACCAGGAAAACAGTTTGAATCAGAAAGTAAACAGCTGAAGCCTCTCAGTCCTGCAATGGAAATAGAAAAAAATGTTAATGTTACAAAATGCCTAAAATTTGCAATAAAACGAACAAAAGCAAAAATAATTAAAAATTCTCCCAAAATTCTAAGCTGGTCAAAATATTCTAATAATTTATTAAACTACTAGATAATTAGTTTAATTGTTTTTCTCACTATTTCTGCAGTGGATCGTTTATCTGCGGTTATTTCAGATTGAAAGTGTTTGTATGTAATCCCAGGCTGCCAGCTACTTATTTCATATTTTAAAACTTTTCTTATCCACAGTCGAAATCCGACAGGCTTTCTGTCGCATTTAGTTTTGGACTTTGACTAGGCCTCAATGTTTTTTTGCAGCAGAGGACGCATCTGTCTCCTGCAGCACAGAATCATCTGAATCATTTCCAAGTTGATTTCTGGCTCATGTGGGAAAAACAAAAAGATAAAAGATGGCCGCCACAGTGGAGCGGTTAGCAGCACTGCTGCCTGAAGCAAGAAGGTCCTGGGTTTGAATCCTGTGGATGTTCCACCTTCAGACATTTTCTCCATAAGTGGAATAATCTGCCAGTACTTTTTATCAATATTTAGGAATTATTGATTTATCTGTGCAAGTTAGTTCACATTTTTTTGTCCTGTTTTGATGCACTGAGATATCTGCAGTAGAAACTAAAATACTTTTTTTGTGTTTTTTTAAGTGTGAGTTTAGAAAGTATTAGTTTAGAGTGTGAACCCATGGAACCAGGTTATTGCGATATATATATATAATATATATATTTCTCTGTATAAATTAGTTTAATTTGATAAACTGAGTGAATTCCTCCAGCCTGATTTTCAGGGCAGTGGGAATAAATCTACTCTAAGCTTTACTCCAGTCAGACTCTACAGGAAGTTATAATCTCATATTTCCTGTATTGGATGTCTGGAACTGTCTGTGTGAGCGAAGGGAAGAACCTTTGGACCCGACAGGATCGACCCTGCAGCTCTCAGCTTCATGCTGACGTTGCTTTTTTCTGCTGCTGTTCATCGTTTCTGATTATCTCCGTTTTCCTCCCTGCTCCTCTTCCTCCTCCTGCTCTTCCTCCTCCTCCTGCTATTCCTCCTCCTCCTGCTCTTCCTCCTGCCTGCTCCTCCTGCTCCTCCTCCTCCTCCTCTTGCTCTTCCTCCTGCTCTTCCTCTTCCTGCTCCTCCTCTTCCTGCTCCTCCTGCTCTTCCTCCTCCTGCTCCTCCTCCTCCTAATCCTCCTGCCTGCTCCTCCTGCCTGCTCCTCTTCCTCCTGCTGCTCCTCCTCGCTGCTCCTCCCTGCTCCTCCTCCTCCCTGTCCACCATTTGAGCAGAAGTTCACCAGAGAGGCGCCTAAAGAAGACCTGGACGTCCTGATCCAGCCTCTGCTGGAGCACTGCAGCTCTGAGAAGATGAACACGTGGCTCGGTATCTATCCTCTCCTCTGCACAGTTTCTCTCAGCTCACCCTGCGTATCTTTGTCACACACACACACACGCACACACACACACACACACATACACACACACACACACACACATCACGACCTTTCACTGCAAGTTAAACGGGTCTCTCATCACAGTTAGGTTTGATTCCAGCTTTCACTCTGGGTTTTCACCCCCGTTTCTTCTCCATCTCTTGCATTTCCTCCTCCTGCTTTTATGAAAGAGAAATAGTTCTGAAATTCAAACAATGTGGGTCACAAACTGGGCCAATGCCCCATCGCTCCCCCCTCAGAAGGAGAAGATGGAGGAGTAATTTCAGGCTGTATCAGGGAACGGCCGATCGGAGGAGCGTTTGATCTTAAACGCTTCGCTGTTTCTCTCCCATCTTTATTATTTTTGCCTCTGGCCAGATTTCAAATCTGTTTCTTTTTTATTGCACCTCTGACTTTCCTAAAACAGATTTAATAGTGCTGCTTTATTATATCTTGTAAAAGTAGCCTTGATTGGTGAATTAATTGGAGAAATTGTCTCCAGGTTAAAATTTGCAGAAGCTTCAGGCTCCAGGATTCTGAACTGAAAAACAAAACATGCTTAAGTTATTCTAGTCATTTCATTTGTAAATAAATGTTAATTTATGCTAAATAAGAAAATGAGTTTGCTGTGTTTCCTTAATGCCAGCTGTTAGACCGACAGTCTTTATTTCTCAGGTTTTCTCAGACTTGCTGAGGAGATGAGATCCGATCCTGTGGATTTGACTCCTACATTATAAAACTTTACTGACACTGGAAATCAGATATAAACATGTCTGATTATTAGAACACTTTAATGAATTAGCTGTGCAAGTTTTCCCTTTTAAGACTTTTTATTCTCAGGTTTTGTTTCCAGGTTAGTGAAGAGCATTAGCATGTACCATCAGCTGCTGCTATTTATTTAAATAGTGCTGATTAACAATAAATCCATCAATGTATACTGCAAACACAAATATACACAAAATGAGTTCAATCCAGTCTTACTGAGACATTCTAACATAAACTTTCCAATTTGATCCGTTATAAAACATTGCATTACTAAAACGTTTAACTTATTAACGGCCACTTATTAATTAAACAGAAGTGAAGATGAAACAATCTGCAGACTGTCACCGATTTTAAAACATGATCTATGTAACTATTGGAACATTAATGGTTGACATTACAAACTTATCAGGCACATAAAAGTTGATCACTAATTTCTGAAAGACTGAAATGAAAATGATTCAAAAATAAAATATGAGATAAAGTGTTTTTATCACATAATTGTCTTGTTTTGCATTTTGAATATTCATTAAATACAATCCCTTTAAATTCATTTCTTAATCTTGGTAAAAAAAAATAAATAAATGGAAACTATTACTTGTGTAGCATATTGTTATACTAGCATAAGTACAGAATTTATACTTGAAATGAATTGAAGTTGTGCAAACAAAATAAAATACATTATTTTACAATTTTTATAGATAAAAGTACTTTCTTCTGTTTTAATGAGTTTATTTTATGTAAAATCATTTTTCCAAAGCCATTCTGAAACCAACTGGACTAAATCTGGTGGATCAGGATTAGATGCTTTACGTTTCACCTGCTGCCTCTTTCTGTGGGTCTTAATAGATTAAGGCTCTGAGTGGATTTACCCCTCAGACAGTTAGTGACATATTTTAGTATGTTAATATTTTATTAAACTGTTAATTCAAACATTTAAATGTATCCATGCAGTTAAATTCACTGCAGCAGAGAAATGTGGAACAAACTGATTTGTTTAAAATAACAGTGACATTTACTTTAACTCTTTTATTCACTTCATGTTTTGCTGCTCTGACCGTTCTTTATCTTTATCTTCTGTTAGGTGTGGTTTATGGCTACAAGGGTCTGCTGCTGCTCCTGGGTATTTTTCTGGCTTATGAGACGAAGTCTGTCTCCACAGAGAAGATCAATGACCATCGAGCCGTGGGGATGGCCATCTACAACGTAGCCGTGAGTCCAAACAGAAACTCCTGTCTGCTGCGCCGCTTGCTGCAGTCTGCAGCACGTTGAGCAACAATAGAGCAGCAACAAGAAGCCAGTTTTATTGCTTCACAGCACAAAATGGTCATAGTTTATCTGTCAGTGGGTTCATCATCGTTCTGCAGTCCGTTCTCATGGAAGACATTTAACTTGACCTCTAGCAAAGACTTCAACAGCACAACGTCAGACGGGAGAGTTAGCTCAAGGTAGCTTAAACTTTCCTGATTGCTGCTGCACAAACATGTTGAAGCTCCTGATTGGAGCCAAGCAGGAAGTTGGAACAGATTTCAGCAGCTTGTTGTGAAGTTTTCCTTCACAGGAACAGATTCCTGCTAAACTATCGCCGCAGCGGCACGGCTATCTCTGAAGACATTTGTTAGCAAAAATCAATAAAATTCAACTTCTATTGTGCTGCGGTTTGTTACTGCTCATGCACACAGTGCAGCACTTTGGCTTTATTCCTCAGCATACATAATAAGCAGAATGTGCACAGCGGGACGCGACTGGACGCATCGCGCCTTCTATAGATCTGCTCCGGCCTGTCGCAGGAAAATGCAGCAATTTGGCTTCTGAAGGAGAGCTTTAATGCAGCTCGCCGTCTGTCGCAAACATCTTTCAGGGGCGGCTGATACCAAGTGAATCACCTTAAATGGAGGCACCTAGGATGCACTTTCAGCTGAAATAGGTGCCATTATGTTCTCCATAGCCACTTTAAAGAAACACTCGCTGCCATTTCCTGACACGGTTGACATGGAGCGACTTTGGAATGGATGTAAAATGTCTGAAAACAACAAGTGGTTTCTGTCACTTCTAACTCCAGAGGAGTTCAGAGCCACTTTCACACCACTTTGCTGTGTGTTATTCACATAGTTTTCTTCTTCTGGACTCAATAATAAATTAAAGAAGCTCTTTAATGAGCGCCTGTATTGGCCTAAATTGTACTGATTTGTTGATTAAAAAAAAATACATTTATGTTTAATTTCAAATAATTTATAAGGACAATAAAAACAGCCTGTGTGCTCGTTTCATCGCTCGGCCCCATAATGAGAGACAAGTTAGAAGTGTGTGTTTAGTGTTATGATGCACACATTTCAGTTTTATGACGATGTCAATAGTTAATGGGGTCTGCAGGGGAACGTCTTCCTCAGCTGTGAGCTGCCGGCTCTGATGAGACGACAGCGCCGGCCGCCGCCTCGGTCATGACTTTTTAATGCTGTTTTCACTCGGGACTCCTCTCCGGAATGATAAACAGATGCCTAATGCTTTTATGGATGTGATTCTGTCCTTTGTTTCTAACCGATGCTGCGTCTCCGGCTGCAGGTGCTCTGCCTGATCACGGCGCCAGTGACGATGATCCTGTCTTCGCAGCAAGACGCCTCCTTCGCATTCGCCTCGCTCGCCATCGTCTTCTCTGCTTACATCACTCTGGTGGTGCTCTTTGTACCGAAGGTGACTGATAGCCTGATAGCAGGAGACAAACCGTCAGTCACTCACAGTAGAGTAAAAATAAAGGTCAGACCTGTCAGAACAAAGTTCAGTGGATGGAAATTCAGATTTCAGTATTTTGAGTGAAGTGCATCTTTGTCTTCATGTTTCCTGTTTGTTAGAAGCAGTTTTGCAATGTGAAGCAGAAGAGGGAAATTGTTTTGTGCCTAAAAATAAAACTTTAAAGACGGTACATCATATAGAAGTAGAAGACTTTCTGCAACAGAAGCAAATCAAACTTAAGTTTACAGAGTTGGGAAACCAGAAAAACCTGCAGAAAAACTGACTTCACAACAACTGGTGCAGATATATAGAAATGGATATCTAAATAAAACTAAGAATAGCGCTACTTCAACATATTTTTACTCAAATAAATGTTATTTGAGCATTTGAGCAAAGCATTATTCAGCTAAGAGTAAAAAAGTATTTGGTAAAAAATTGACTCGAGAGTTTAATTTAGTTTATTTACTGTTACACATCACTTCATTACATCACTAAAACCATTTATAAATGAAAAACTAAAACAAAACATATAATTTGTTCTTCATTTATTGAAATTACTCACACTGAGTAGAGTATTCAGAAATGTTACTCCAGTAAGAGTAACAGTACTTTATAATAAAGTTACTAAAGTAGAAGTAAAATACTCCAAAAAGTATTTTTTTCTAAAAGGTTACTCATGCAAATGTAACTGAGTAAATGTAACTAGTTTCCTCCCAGCTGTGTCCTTCATTAATTGTTTCTGTGGTTCCGGGCCTCCTGCTCCTTCCTCGGCGGTCCAGATGCGGCGCCTCATCACCCGCGGCGAGTGGCAGTCAGAGCAACAGGACACGCTGAAGACCGGATCGTCCACCAACAACAACGACGAGGAGAAGTCCAGGCAGCTGGAGCGGGAGAACCGGGAGCTGCAGAAGATCATCCAGGAGGTGAAGGAGCTTTACCCAGAACCCGACCAGAACCCGACCAGAACCCGCTGAACACACTGAACACACTGAACACACTGAACCCACTGAACACCAACCAGAACCCGACCAGAACACACTG
This sequence comes from Poeciliopsis paucimaculata, assembly GCA_903067055.1. Classification (NCBI taxonomy): domain Eukaryota; kingdom Metazoa; phylum Chordata; class Actinopteri; order Cyprinodontiformes; family Poeciliidae; genus Poeciliopsis; species Poeciliopsis paucimaculata. The sequence continues at coordinate 501 of CAEGAD010038460.1, read as the reverse complement.
AACCCTAACCAGAACCCGACCAGAACCCACTGAACACACTGAACCATAACCAGAACCCGACCAGAACCCACTGAACACACTGAACCCTAACCAGAACCCGACCAGAACCCGCTGAACACACTGAACACACTGAACCCACTGAACACCAACCAGAACCCGACCAGAACACACTGAACCCTAACCAGAACCCGACCAGAACCCACTGAACACACTGAACCATAACCAGAACCCGACCAGAACCCACTGAACACACTGAACCCTAACCAGAACCCGACCAGAACCCGCTGAACACACTGAACACACTGAACCCACTGAACACCAACCAGAACCCGACCAGAACCCACTGAACACACTGAACCCTAACCAGAACCCGACCAGAACCCACTGAACACACTGAACCATAACCAGAATCCGACCAGAACCCGACCAGAACCCACTGAACACACTGAACCCTAACCAGAACCCGACCAGAACCCGCTGAACACACTGAACACACTGAAC
>CAEGAD010038456.1:0-23443 GCA_903067055.1 Poeciliopsis paucimaculata | reverse complement strand
TTTTCTGTTGCCTTTTTGGTTTTTTTTTGGCTTTAAAGTAGGGGTTGAACGTAACGGCTTTTTTTTTAATTTTTGATGTGTGGTCTGGGTTTTTTTTTTTTTTTTTTTTTTTTTTTTTTTTTTTTTTTGCAGAAGAGGGAGGTCGACTCCAGACGGGCGTGAAAAGAAAAAGCCAAGACAAAAACATGGAAGTCATGAATATGGAGTGTGTGTTGCTTGCGATTTAAATATTCATGGCAGAGGCTATTAGTGTGTTATAACGGCATTATCAGTGTCAGCAGCCAAAAAAAAAAAAAAAAAAAAAAACTCTGGCTTGATTGATCTCATCAGGACATCATCAATAATGGATTAGTCCAATCACAGAGCAGGGAGGGAGCGCGCGCTCCCCGAGCCCCCTCCCAACACACTCAAAACAATTACAACACAATCTGTGATTTAAACCTGCCGGTAAATCAGCCTCACTCACAATGCAAACACATTATCCCACCATGATTCAACCACTTTGGCTGCTTCGCAAGAAAATATTTAGTAAAATAGTCATTCTTTCCAATGTACTAATTAAGCTTTTATTGGCTTAAAGAGATTATGTTCTCCAGTCAGGTTGAAATTGGAGTTTCTCTTATTGAACTTCTGCAGCCTGATGGACTCCAGGGCAAACCGAGGACGTCGGCGGTCTACCTAAAGAGGAGTCCACACACCCTATAAAGAAAAGTAACTTCAACCCTTTGACTAAGCTTTTCCTTACTAGCAACAGATGGTTGTAGCGCCCAGTGCAGACTTGGCCCTGGTGCATTCCTCCTTCTCCGTCTTCATCCTGTCATCACTGATGAGGCAGACACCAAAATACTTCTGCTTTAGAAACATCCCCACCAGGAGGAAACGGTCCCATGCCCTCACACTTAAAGGCGCACATTCCCAGCTCTAATTCATTTATTATCCACATCATACAATCGTATATCTACGTTGTCTTCAATTTGATCACAAACTAAGTCAGCTACAGGGGACCTTTTAAAACTTATACTGCTACAACAGTTATAAAAATGCTACTTTAATGACCCAGGAAGCTCCCGAAATTTACAGTACGTGATATCATGCAAACTTTTTCCCTAATTCAGCAAATAATCATCAGGCCACTTTGGGCCACTCATAAATCATCTCAGTTTAATTCCCAGGTTGTTGATGCTTAAATAGGTTAAATATTACGACAAGTTTGTGATATCATGACAAGAGTACCATACCCTGTACTGACAAAGCTAAACTGTCATTTTCACACCTCTGATCCCAATATACCTAAACCATTCCAATGAAAAAAAGCATTAAATATTACACGCATACTTCAAAGACGTAATACAACAACACATTCTACTAAATCTGATTAATTTCCTCATCTCTAAACCTGCGTAATATGTTTTTTTAAAAGGGTAACACACACAGCACGACACAGATAGCTTTAGGGTATAGAAACCACTTGGAAATATGATTTATAACTTCATTCAGATCTTCAAAATAATGTGTTTAAATACACAGAAAGTCATTATAAGTTTTCCTGGTCATTTTGTTGAGTCATCAACATTAACCCTTTGTGAACTCTGTGGCGACTTCAGGCCACCTCATGCTGATGCAGAGCCAACATGAAGTGCTGCACAGTCACTGTAAGGCTGAGCTTTTTGCTTCTATTAACAAATTACCAGAGTTGGTTATTAAATATTTATTAATAAGCTGCAGGACAACCAATACTGATGTGCTGGTGAAAATCCTAAGAGAATTTGCTGAAATAACAAAAAAAAAAAAAAAAAGAAGAAGTTTAGAGCCAAATACAAGTAAATGTGAGACATTGGGGAGAAAATCTGTAAAGTACCTCAGCCTGGGATGGACGTCGACCTTCAAGCAGAGCAAACAAAACAGACCACAGAAGGAGTTAATCAATATTCATGCGTTAGAACGACCCAGTCAAAGCCCAAATCTGAGTGCAACAGAGAAATTGTGGCAACACTTGAAAAACCTCTGAGTCCAAAATAACGCTCCTTAATGACAGCAGGTCATGGATGGAGTCGTATGTTGCAAATAAACTTCAGAAATAGTTTGAGGGATGCAGCATATACTTTCATATTGTCCGCCAAATTTCCACCTTCACGGCCCATCTTGAGCGCATTTAAACCAACTAAATATGTTTTGTTTATTGTAGAAAAATAGCATCTTCTCCTTCGAAACCTTTTGAAATAAAAAAGTAAAGCACTAAAAGAGTCACTCAGTGGTAGACTGAGGATGTACTTTTTGAAGGATGTAAAGAGTTTTTAATGTTTCTGGAAACCTTTCTTTTTAAAATACTCTTTAAATGTCTAATCATGGCTGCAAATAGCAATGATCCAATAGATGAACTCGTTTTACTCCTCCATTTTCTTAATCTCGTAATCAGCCATACAATATGACTTACTGTTTATTAGAGCCAATAAAATTTAAATCATGGGTTTGAACCATAACTACAGACTATATCCATTCATATGTCTGAGAAATAATAAAGTTAATCCCCAAATACTAAATTACAGTTCTTGTTTCAATATGTTTCTTCCTTTCAGCCGTGTTAGACAGCGTGCTCTACAGCCTCAGGGCTGAAGACAGCACTTTGAATATCAAGCCTCTCAGCAGCTGGGTCTTTCTGCCAGACACAGCTCACACACAGAGACACGACACGCAGAATATTAAAACATTTAAATAGAAACCTTTAAAACATTCTCAGCAGGGGAGTAAAAGGTCTCCCACTCTCAGCTGAGCTTTTCTTGTGGCTCATTTGCTCATGGACAGTAAAACACCTTTTCTCAGAAAGCATAACAACGAAGTTGTTCCCCCTCCAAGTGGACAATGACACGTCCTTTTTGTTGCACACATCCACTCAGGAAGGACTGGAAAGTGATTTCTAAACCTCTGTTATAATAAGGTAGGTGTCTTGTCTTAGATTACCCCGGAGATTACCGTCAGTCCTGCCGCTGTTGCTGCCAGATACTGAGGAAAGGTGAGTCTGTGCACATTACCTGGCAGAGCAGCTACACACTGGATCAGAAAACAGCAGAGATCCAGATGCTGCAGTAGCTTACCTGCTTTTTCTGACAGCATCAGTTATTTATTCTACTATTTATTTTGAAAATAAAAGTTATTGCACCTAATATTTTAACACCTTGATCAGTACAGAGTTATTTAGATCAGGTCCAACCTCTCTAATAAGTAGGATTTTGAACCAGGAATTGATAAACATAACCAGGGTCCAATCAGGTATGATGTTTAATAGAAGTACAATGACCTTTTTGCTACATTTCAGAGACCACTCAGTCACGGGAGGATGTGTTTATCATGTGCATTTTACCGTAGTGTGTTGTACTGACTTAGTTGTGTGTCAGTGTGTATTGGCTTTCTGTGTTTGTGTCTGTGTCACAGTGACTCATCGGTTTTCTTGTCTCCTTGCTGCCTTCCCGACTTTGAGGTGACACGATGTGCCTCCTTGTTGACTTGCAGTGTGACGGGACTGTTGTGGTGGTGAATCCAAAGGATGTTGGGACAAATCACACCTCTGCCTCTTCCTTCCTCTGAGTGACATTTAGTCTGTCACCCACTCCATCTTTGTTCTTTTTACACATTACATGATGGCAACTTTACTTCAGGTGTACGTACTGATTCTCCTCTTCACTGAGAGAAGCTGATCAAGGAAGTTTAAGGTGATATAAACCCTTCATAATATTTATTTTTTCTGTTCAAATAGTAGAAAATGTATTAATTTCTGTTTATTGTAGCAGATAGGGAACACCTGACGAGAGTTTTTCTTCCCACTTTGACATTGAGCACATATTGAATAATGAAAGACAAATCAGACTTTTGTCAATTCATCTGAATTTTCTTTTTCCTTTCTTTTCCGCCTTAGAAGCAGATCTGTTCTGCTTATGGGAAAATTGTGAAAATAGATCACAGGATAATGTTGACAAAGATGAACTCAGGTAATGGAAAGATGTGTCAAATCTTGTTGATAATAACAGCATATCTGTTAAAGCATCACCCTGGATCTGATTCGAATCCCAGTGCTGCTGTGGAGATAACATGTAATGCCGGAGCGACTGAGGCAGACATGTTCCGGCTTGGTTTCTGTAACAGTTTTACAGTTTCTTCAAACAGACTTTGCACCGAAACATTCAACATTCACGGGCTGGATGGGGAACTGAAGAAGGAAGGAAGCTGTTGAATTGGTGTAGAGGAGATGAGCTCAAGGTGACAGCTGGTCTTGTAATAAAAAGCAACTTTGGCTCCAACAACTTCAGTAACTTTGGATTCTGTAGAAGCAGTGGGTCTTTCAACCCGAACCGTGGGCCAGAATTTTACCCTTATGGAGTTGCTGAAGGGGTCATGGGAGTTTGGTTGTCTAGTTCTCATGTTCAGTGGACCTGGAGAAAGCTTGCAAACAAAATATGCTCTCTGCTACAGCAGACACAAGAAGACTCGGCGATGGGCGCTGATGCTGATGGAAGCTGTCGAGCTTTTAGGACATTGTCTGTTTGAGGATTTCTAAAGCAGCAGGAAGGCTACTGGTGATCAGACTGCAGCCTTCTGTTGTTGCAGAGTCAAAAACGAATGAAAACTAAAGTAGGTCTGGGGTCTCACCATCTGGCTGTATGTGGTTTGAGGGAGCAGGAGCTGCCTCGTCTAACAGAGAATATTAATGGACTGTGGAAAAGCAAGTTGAAATCCTAGCAATCTGGGTTGAGGGTCCACAGTTATGTGAATCCATCACCATGTTCACAGAGGTTGTTAGAAATTGTCATAATATGATATTACAACCAAAGTAGAAGTATAAAGTATTGAGTGGTTCATAACTTTTACAAAATGCATCATAATTAGTGCAGACTTCAATTTGTATGGATGGATAAATGAGTGGTATTGACAGACAGGAGTGTTTTCTAAATGAACACTCACTAATTTGGATCAGATTTTGAGCAGAAGTACAATTGTGTATTTCAGTTGACCAGACAGAATACTAATTTTTTCATAATTTTGTACTGCCAACGTAAAAAACAATTCTGAAAGATGGGAAATCAGATTGTTGAGAAATTAAGTATTCATATCTACAGTACAGACAACTTAAAATCTTTGATATGTAATTATGAGTCAACTAATGCTTGTTTTGACTGAAAGTAGCCAATGCTTGATGACAGCTCAAACACATAACTTCTTTCTAAGCATTTCTTTGCAAATGTTACAGATGAATCTTGAAGAGTTTCTTTATGCAACCTTGTTCATTTGCTGCCAGACAAACAAGTAAAGTTCAGTGAATGTGTGCAGCTATCTTTCATTTACATTTTCCAGTTTGAATCTCATTGTCTTCTGCAGGTCCAGAAACCAGTGCGTCCTCTCACGGTCACAAAGAGTTTCTCTGCAGGTTTCCAATGGGAGAACAAGCCGTGTAGAGAAACAAAATGTCACCAGGCGGTCCCCGAATGCAGCCACCTCCCAACTCAGGGCATATTTAGCATTTAAAGCCCCCCTCAACAATCCGCCAACCCCACCCTGCTAACATTTACTGGCAGGAGGACAGAGGGAAAGGAGTCACAGACGGTCTTCAGCCGGGCAGGCGGCAGATTCCTCTGGCCCTGTAGCTGAGCCGTGGGGAAGTTTTTAATTCCTCCACCCTTATGCTTCATTTGTCCTCCAGATACCCCATGTGAAGCTCTGCGATGACCACTCATGTGTGCACTGCTGTTGAATTATTAACGAGGGAGATATGGGGAAGGAAGAAGAAGAAGATGGAGAAAGAGAGAGAGAGAGAGGAGGGGCGAGGGAGACTGAGAGGTGAGAGAACGTGGGAGTGCGAGGGGGGAAGTGAGAGGAGGGCTCAGAGTGCAGCGGAGAGGAGGAGAGGTGTGGAGATGTAGAGGGGAGGTGAGAGGTGAGGTGAAGAAGAAGAAGGTCTGAAAAATGAGGTGAGAAGAGATGGGAGAGGTGGGAGAAAGACGTAGGAAAAGTGAGAGTTGGAAGGGCCAACGAGTGGACAGGAGGAAAGGTTGTACAGCAATTTCTGTATCAGTAAAAACCTTTAAAACTAAACTTTTGGTGATAATCTGCAGCATCTGAGATGTGTTCACTTCTACTGAACAATTGAATATCTGCTGCTGTGAGGCTGAAGATAAAAAAAACTACCAGCAAGAGTTTCTGAATATCGGTAGATTGTAAGCAAAGAAGTGAGCAATCAATCTTTGTTTGTGGATCCAACAAAAGAATTGCATTCTCTTTGAGAGTACTTTTACTGATCTGTAATCAATATAATGAAATATGGGTTTAACTAGCACTACTATTGTGCTCGTCAGTATAAGGCCAACAAAGGATTAAAAATGCTTCCTTGGAGCATAATCCACGAGGCACCCCTGGGATAAAAGTGGACTCCTCCACCTCCACCTCCACACACGGACACAAACACACTCCACCCTCTCAACACCCACAGCAGACTACTGTCTTCAGTGGATCTCTTGTGATTCTTAGGATCCACTTTCTCTCTCAATCTGAGGTGGAGCTCAGACTAGCGTGTTTCCACACCTGGTAGTCTGGTGTAGACTCGGAGACCAAAGCCTAAAAGTTAGAGGTAAAATAAGATCCAATCATTTCAAACATCAATAGAGTCCATGCCTCATGCTAACAATCGTTTCTCATAGCTGAGGTTCTGGACTCTGTACGAAGCAAAGTGTGGAACAAGGGACTGGTTTTTGCCAGGCTCAGTTTTGTCCCCGGCAAAAATGAGTCCAAAAGTTTCCCTTCAACAAAGAAGAGGGTGTTTGAATCTCTCTTTTATTTTTGCAGCTTCTTCTTTTTGTTGGCGTTTACTGGGCTTTGGTACATTCCAGTCAGGATATCATGGAGGGACAGGCTGCAGACTCATTTATAATTGTAATTTTTAAAAATCAATACTGGGACATTTTATATCAAATCTGAATTATAGCAATTGAGAACTGTGATTTAATTTTTTTTTGTTTATGTGACTCGATTTTTTCGCGCACCCCTAAAAACAACACAGTTTCAACATCATTAGAAATCATCATCATTTCCTGAAAGTTTATTGACAAGTGACCAATGTCTGATGGACGTATTCTCTCTGTGTCCCACTATAAATCACTTGGCATTAATGGGCGAGCGTCTCTTTTCTCCAGTATCAGACTGGTCATATCTGCGTTCTTACTGTGGAGGCTGTCAGGAACCTGGCGCACCATCACACATTCACTGCCCTACTATACATCTGAGGACTGCGACAGGGACATAATAAGGTTAGGATGATGCAACACACATTATTTAGCCACAAAACTGTCATAACACAATGACAGCTACCTGAGGACGTAACGACGCACACACACACACAATGACAGAGTAAGTATGTTGATTAGTCTGGAAATCTGAGTGTGTGTATATGAGCCGTATGTGTGTGCATGTGGGTAAGTGGGGTGTGTGTGTGTGCATGTGGGTAAGTGGGGTGTGTGTGTGTGTGTGTGGGGGGGGGGGGGGGTTATCCTCCTAAGGGAAAATACAACAAGCCCCTTTCTACTCCCCACTCTTCTTACAACCACAGTCTTTCTCTCCCACACATGGACGCACACACAGTGTCTGGGGGGTAGAATAAGCCCTGGTGGATTTGTAGAAAGGACCGGATTGTTCATTAATAAAGAAAGGATGAAAAGGGGGAGTCTGTGTGTGTGTGTGACTGGGAAAGAAAGAGAAAAGGAAGAGAGAGGGAGGAATAAAGGGGAGGAGGGCGGCAAGCAGTATTAGACAGTAATTAAATAATCATCTGTGTTGCTCTCGTTTACGCCCTCCCCTCTTTCCTCCTCCTTCTTCCTCCTCCGCCTTCTCCTACAGCACTGGCGGCCACAACACCTGTCACAACTCATCACCCTCACACACACAAACGACGCTCACAGAAGAGGTTGCAGAGTAAATCACATCAAAGCTGTAAACATATTATGAACGTAGTACGCTCTCATACATTACGTTGAGACAGCATGGATACAGAAATGAGGGGGGAAAACACAGGAGGGTGTGATGGGGCGTAGCAACGAGGGTCTGAGGTGGAGTTTAGGGTGTGTTTAGGAGGCAGAAAGGGGTTGTCATATTAATCTCCACCACACAGTTGTTTTCTATGGGCTGCTCCTTTACATTAGCCCTCAGCATCTCATCCTGTGTGACAGTAGCTGATGTCCTGAGCAGGTAAATCCTGAATGATCTACAGACTAATGACGCTCCCTGTGAAGTGCCTGTACCAATTTAAAGGAGGACTCATACCTCTGATTTTGAGTACGACAGCGAAGGAAGTGAGTGGAGTAAGTTAGTTCAATCCCTTTTCACATTTTCATTTAGTAAGTTGTAATACTTTCAATGATACGTTCAAACACGGTTACTTCTAAAAGTATTCATAATGCCAAACCATCCACCTGCATACTTTGATATAAATTTTCATTTTGCAGGTAATATATATATATATTCAGGGGAGGGATATTACGTACTGAAAGGATTTACAGCTCAAGTGGTAGCATCTGTTGATATACGGAGCAAGTGTGTCATAATAAAGCCACAACAAATCTCATTTTTGCAGTTTGCCAAAAGCCATATAAGGGCCACAGCAAAGATAAAGAAGAGACCAAAAGGGCATCAAGTGCACCAACACTGCACATCACCCTGAAAACACAGTCCCATGGAAACATGGTTGTGGCAGCACTATGCTGCTGGGATGCTTTTTCTCCATAGAGACAGGGAAGCTGTTCATGGTTGATGGGAAAATGGATGGAGCTTAATACTGGGCAATCCTGTGTTGAGGAATGGTGTAGATCAAATTTTATTCCTGTGTTAAAACTAAGTGAAAAGCTATGGAAAGGCTTGAAGACTGTTGTTCCCAGAGGCTTTCTATTGAGTTTGACTGAGCTTAAGCTGCTTTGCAAAGAAGAATGGGAAAACATTTCTGTTTGGATGTGCAAAGCTGCTACACACAATCCCTTAAGGGTTGCTGCCATTAATGCAAAAGTGGGTCTGCAGAGTAGACTAGATTCAACGGGGGGCATTATAAATGCAAACCATCCTATTCTGTTGTCATTATCATTTAATTTATATAGGACAAATATGAGAAATCTTTACCAAGATTTCTCATATTTTTTTCAAGAAAAAATATAAAGTTTGCTGTTGAAATGTGACAAAATGGGAAAAGGTTTAATAGCGGTTAGCAGTCTTGTGAGGCTCTAGGAGATCAGATCATTTGAACCAGTTGCAAGTTTAATCAGTGCTATTTGCAGTTTACCTCTCAGGTATTAATAAACATAATGCAACTTGTTCACAATAAAGCGAGAATGCGTAACCCTCATGCAGATAAACCCCAGGCAGGGATTTGAACCCCGGACCTTCTTGCTGCAAGGCAACAATGAAGCTACCAGCTGTGCCACCAGGCAGTCTATTTAACATGCATATCCACATCTAGCACAAGCTATACACAAAAGTGAAGTCCATAACCTTTTTTGTTACTAAATACGGAGCCTGTATATAATGCCTGTATCTTCCTCTGCAGATGATGCGGATGATCCTCTCTGCTGCTAAGGGTCCAGCGGTATTCACTGTTAACGCTGTTTGATTTCAGCAACGATTTACCTGATCCTGACTTTCTGATCAATCAATCAATCAATCAAATTTTATTTGTATAGCACATTTCAGCAGCAAGGCATTTCAAAGTGCTTTACATCATAACAAACATAAAAACACAAAGTCATGTAACATAGAATAACAATCAAATCAGCTGGGACTCTAACCCTCTCGGACTTTAGTCAAGTTGTTCTGACAAGGACTCCAACCTTTTAGCTGAGAAATATCAGCTGGGACTTTCTGATATAAAGCAGCAGAAAGTACAGTTACACTGTGCAATGCTGCTGATCCTCACTGACGACTTGGAGTCAACAAAGGACCGATGCTCCAACACTGGAGGGAAGATTTCACCCAGCAAGATCACAAAGACCTTCCAAGTATGAGGACAGCGTGGCTTTCAGACACTGAATGCAGTTTAATGAAAACAGCTGATTGTGAACCACTGAATTGAACCACGACAGATAAAATCCCAATCATGAAACCTATGCTACTGCAAGTGAGTCTGCAAATGTTGCAGCTTCCTGCCTGTAAAAGACAGTGTTGGGTCTTCTGCTGCTGTAGTCCATCTGCTTTATTGTTTGACATAGTTGTGAGTTCACAGAAGTTATTTCATTGAGTGTAACGATGGGATATTAAACATCTTCTGCCTTTCTGCCATCTAGAACTAGTAGGTCTGTGTTCCACTGAATAGTGAAGAATATTTTAATTCCTACAATTCCTGTTTGTTTTCTGTTATTTGGAGCATTCTCTGAAAACCTGAGAGATGATTTTGTGTTAAATTCCCAGTAGATCAGCAGTTTCTGAAATACCATGCCACGTTTAAAGTCACATAAATTTAACTTGCTCCTCATTCTGGTGCTTGTTTGGACTTCATAAAGTTTCTACAGTCCTCAAGCATTTAGGTGTTTCCTTGTGGTTGATTCAGTCAGTATTTCATGTGAAGAAGCAATCGAATTGCTGTGCCTTGGCGGCCAGGAAGCAACACCAAAGTCGTTCTAAGTCGGAATAAAGAAAACCAACAATAGCGTGGTTCTTTTAGAAAAACTGTCTTGAGCTGAGATTTAGTATTTGCAATGCTTTATTAAATTGCTAATACTAAATGCTCCTCTATCAAAAGTATTTTTCACTCCCATTGTCCAACATTTTAACTATTTTTAACCTCAGAACTCAAAGGGCATACATTTCCTCTAAAACAGCTCACCAGAAAAAAAGATATCCATCTTATTCCCGTGGTCAATGACTCGACTCCATTAACCTCCACCCAACCTGTGTACGATTAGCCACCAAAACAAATTGCTTCACTGCGGCCCTGCAGGAAGTTGCTAACACAATCAATCCCTCTGAAAACTCAGAACAAGGCGGATAAACAAAACAACATCCAGATCCAGGTTTCATGGTGCTGTGCTTAACTGTAACATCACTGTGGCCTCCATCTGGCTACATATTTATGAAAGGTCTACTGCACATGCATACCCACACATGCTCACTGTACGGTACACGCGTTAATAAAACACACACACATAGGCTCAGGACACGTCCGCCAATACATACTCCTCAAATAAGCCCCAACCTGACAGAGGAACATTATGTATAATTACAATCCGCCATATGGCCATGAGGACACTTGGCCATGCCAACAGGGTTCAGCTCTGAGGAGAAAACAGACACGCTACAGAATAAACATTCGATAATGTTGCTGCGGATTCATTTTCCCTTTCATTGATTCATATTTCTGAGCACTGCCGCAGGGCTTCCTATTAAAAACCAGCACCCAGGTCAGTGTGGCTAGACAATACAGACTTCATTAATGATGATCAGAAAAAAATCGCGCCTGCGAACAGCAGGAGGTAAACAGCATTGTGATACAAAACTGCTGGAAATTACTCATTGATTTTCTGCCCTGTTTTTCGGGGGTGTTGCTGGAAACAGACTGACAGATGTCTGTTGGACAAAAGTCGTGAGGAGCAGATGATGGTGCCGCTTTTTAGCTTTCAAAACATACATTTAAAAAACAGCTTTAGTTGAGCGTTATAGAAACAAAGTCAAAAAACTGGCAGGTGTTTAAAAATACATGAGAATAGGAGTAATGGAACCATGTTGTTTTGAAAAGAAGAATTAAAAAGTATCACAAGAACTCGTCTCGCAGCATGAAGTAGGCTAAAACATATAAAAAAAACCAAGGTGTAGTAATCTACAGAAGTTCAAGAGCAAATGAGAAACAATGTGATCAAAAATTGCCTCCATGGTAAAGACCACAAAGGCCGGTTTCACATTTGGAACAAAAAAAAACATAGATGGACAATTCCTGAGCATTAAGTCCACCTCTGAACGGCAAAAAGGCAGAAACTCATGAATGCAACTAAATTAACAGTTCTGTAGAAAAATGTGGACCAAAAATCCTCACATCGATGTGAAAAAAGTACTAATTTCCAGCTTCAATAATTGCTTCATGGCATAAGCAGTCATGAGGTTTCGGGGCAGTTACCTCTTCACATAGAGCCAGGTTGGTATGGATCACTTCTCCCCGCCCACAAAAAAACAAAATGATATTGTGAAAACAGCATCTTCTTCACACTGCCCCTGTTTTCTTCAAGAAGTCGAGTTTTGAGAAACGGTGCATCATCCTGCTGGAAGCTGCCAACAGAACACCGTGGTGAGTAAAAGGAAGAACACGACCAGCAGCAGTGATAAGGTAGGCTCTGGTGTTTGTGTTATGTTCAGTTGGTGGCAAGGGACACAATGTACCAGATTAATTAATGTCCCAGACACCATTACACCACAAACATCAGGATTTATTTTCTTTGTAACATTAGATTCTGATCCTACAATCTAAATCTTGCTGCTCAAATTGAATTATTAAACTCTTTGGCAAATTTGGCATTGTCCAGGTGTAAAGAGGTGTACCTTATTATATAAGAATAAAATAGCTGTTATTAAAGTATACTCCGTTAAATAACATTTAATTACCAACAACAATGATCATCCAACGATTCCAGCATTTTGACCTGTGTGGTTAAACTATTGTGTTTTTGTCGAATTTCTCCAAGTCCATTGAATGCACCACCACTGGTATTCACCTCAATTCAAGTACTTACTTTAGCTGAACCACTTTAATCTTGTTTGATTCTGTTGATGTAATCGTTTTACCGTTAGGCACCTGCATATGTAATTACAGGTTATCTTAATTGGAGAATCTCAATCAGAATATTACACACCTCCGTCCTATGAAGACATATTCAAAGTTGTGTTTGCTTTCAACAACTTAAAAGAAATACTAAAAAAGTGAATAAATTACCGACTTGGACGTTCAGCAGCTGCCCCATCCAACAGAAAGGACAGGGTGTGATTATTGGGAAGAATGAGAGTTTCCATCTGTGTAACATAATGAAAAGGAAATATTCATATTAGGGGAAAACAAACTATTGAAAAGCTGCTCATTAAACCTCATAAATAAATGCAAACCATCTTAATTAGTTTGAGGACCTTGGGTGCCTCTGTGCTCCTCTTTCTATTTTTTCAGGGGGTTTTTTTCCCCCTGCTGTTTGGTTTTTTTATTTTTTTGCTGCTGTTGTTGTTTTTTTGAAGTCCGTTTTCCTTTTCTGTCTCCTCCTCCTGTCCGCCGCTGCCATTTGCCTCTCTCCTCTCCCATCCCCTCTGGTTTGGCTGTTTTCTCTCGTGCTTCTTTCATCTCTGCACAGTCGACCTGATCCTCGCCTCTCCGGATGCTCCGTTCAGAGGAGGGCGAGTGGGAGGATCAGATGGACGGGTAGAGGTGGGACCCTGCTGCCAAGTTTTGGCATCTTTTTTTGGAGCGAATCTGAGCTTTTGTCAATACTCGAGAAAAACACAGAACTTTTTGACAATTTTGCGCAATACATTAGTTTATACCTTTTTAATTTTGTGAACACTTTCAGATATCATGTCTTATTCTTCGTACAGCTCTCATTCAAATTAATTTTTCAGAATATTTTTTATTGATGCATTTTTTTATTTTATTGCCTACAAATGTGCAGAAACTGAGCCGTATCAATCAGTCGGCCGATCGACTGTGAGTGTAGCGAGTTTCTTAAGTGCAGCTGTGTGTGCTTGGGCCTAGGGGCTTTGTTAGGCACAACATGACACATGCTGCTGTGAGATGTAGATTGGATACCTGTGTTGTCACTTGGTCTACCTGTTATTAGTTTAGGGACGCCTAATTGGTCTCCGGTCTACCTGTGATATCTTTATGGACCTCTAATGGGGCCTTTTGCTTAGAGAGGAGGACGAGAGGAACAGATAATTGGTCCTGAGGTGCTGCACAGACACATAGTCTCTCCTATGCTCAATTTGCAATTTAGCCAGCTATCTTGCACCTATATGCTTTAACAAGGGGCTGTAAATCATGGCATTGTGTGCACAGCAAGGAGAATGTTGGCATTTGATTTTTAAAATTTGTTGGGGGTTTTTTTTCACAACTTACAGTGACAAGAGGGGAAAATAAACAAAGGCCAGTAATGGGATTAAACAAACAGAGAGGAACTGAGGGAGTGCCGAAAGCAAACTGTGAATTAAATTTTTTTTGCTGTAATTACTGGTGGAAATTCTTAAACCGGACAAAACAGGAGCAAGAGGATTCAACTTATGATAACAGTGATGGTGTGTGTTTCATGCTTGGTGAATCTGGTCAAAAATCTGAAAGCAATTAATATTGCATAGCTCTACCAAGATGGCTTCTCCAACTGAGAGTTTATTCCTGCAAAAAGATAAATAAATAAATGTTTTTGACGTGTTTTTTTTTTTTTTTTGGCCATTATTGCTCTTTTTCTGATCTGCTCACCAAAAACTTTTGGACGCACTAAGTTGAAATATTGCCAGTCCTAACCAAGCTCTGCCCTGGTGGCAACACAAAGCTCTTGCAGTAAAGAAACACTCATTGGACAGTTTTGCACTTCTTGATTGCAAACTGGCAGAGAAAATGTGTTTTTGCTAGAATTGTTTTGTTATTAATTCATTTGTACTCCATGTGATAATACAAAAACATTGCGATCAGACGCCATAAAAGTTGAAATCCCAAGGTTTGTAAACCAAAGAAAGCGTAACTGGAATTTAAATTTCTGGTTCGAATTCAAATTTCTGGTTTTAGTATTACTACTTAGGATGAGTAATTTTACTGACTGAAACAAGAGAAGTTTGAAGTTTAACTTCAGATGCAGAGACAAAAAGTGTCTTTTTATTAGGTGGATGTAAACTTATGGTTTTAATTGTCAAATAAGATAAATAACAGCAAACTTAAACAGAATAATACTACAACGTATTTTTATTCTATAATTCAAAAACACATATCCTGAGATGATTTGCTTTCAGCTAGAAGACATTATCATTCACCATTGATTTCTTTTCGACTCAGTACTTTCTGAGTGATGTGCATCATTACTTCAAAAATTGCACACATTTGACTGCGTTTTAAACAGCCAGTGCAGGCAAAGGTTACAGATAAAGGAACAGCTACAGTGTGTGCTGTGAAGGTTTAAGTTGTTTGGTATTTTCAACAACCTTAATTAAATCGACACCAGTTCTGTTTGTGGTCACAGATCAGCTGCATCAGCTTCCTTAGAGCAGCTATGATTATTTTAATGTTACAAAACACCCAGCGGAGGCCTAATTAGATTAAATGACCAATAAGTCCCATTAACGAAGAGCTGTGCTGCTCCGTGCTCTGCATCTACAGACCTTTTTTTTTTCCCATGCTGGCACCAAATGCTTGTGATTTCTAATGTTGTTATTCCCCCTGCAATAAATTATTCAATATTTGTTTGAATAAGTGAACATGAAAAATAATCTCCAATGGCTACAGAAAGTAATAGTTAATTGGAATTAAAGAAAAAAAGTTTGAGCTTTCTTTTCTGTTTTTGTGCCTCTTTCTTTTTGCACTCTTGCCTTTTATACTTTCTTGCATTGTACCAGTGGACTTTTTTTTTTCTTCTTTCATGTAAGTTCATTACGTTTAATTTATTAATGTCCAATATTTAATGTGCCAAAAATGTCAGATTCAAACAGATGAAAATGGGGCATTTTCTTCTGGTACGGGGGATGCACAAGCTGTTTGCTGCTTCTTGTTGTGACTCTGGGGGCTGAACGAGGGATGGGAGGGGAACAAACAGACAGAGAAAGACAGAGGGAGGAGAAAAAAGAGCGAGAAAGAGTGAACTCTTCAGTCAGACCTGAAGTTTTTCTTTAACCAAGCTCAGAGCTCCCAAACCACAATGCTGCTTGGTGCCAAAAGGCACAACTTTACAGAAACTAACCTCAAAACAGGGCTGGAGACGCAGCACAAACAAACAAACCCTGGAACCTTACAGTAACTCTGAAAAACAGCAACTTTATGGGCTAAAACTTCATCCTGCTTTAAAACCCAAAACATCTCGTAATGCATTGAAACTCATATTTGATGAAGTCGTGTGTTGTTCAGCGGCGGTTGAAGAAAGAAATGTTTTCCTCGGTGGCAGAGAAGCAGAGCGAGCTTCAAGCACACGCTTATTGATATACAGGCAGTTCGTCCTTGACGTCTGTCCCACTGTCACGGTGATCGATGTCTCAGTCAATAGCAGTGGGGAGAGCAGGAGGGGCTCCAGAGACAGATATGCAAACCCAAACATACACATGGACACCTACTGTGCATCAGAGGTGAAAGGTCACATGATGATTCAAGTGCCGTTACCTTTTCTCTGGAACACATTTGCAAGTTGACATGGGAGAATTGATGTACTCATTGTTTTTAATGGGGAAAAAAATTGCTTTGTGTTCTCCAGACATGAGTCTGTCCTGAAGTGACGGCATTTTGCCTTTTGACATAGTTTGAAAGACAACTGAGTCACGGAGCGGAGGATGATGCTGCAATTGTTCAGTTGAAAAGATGTTGTTTGTGTGTGGTCCTGCGGGACGCCAAAGATAATCGCATGTGACTTTTAATTTGGACATCGGACATCGCACACACACACACAAAGTGGACACAAATTTAGAGTTTCTATAGCAACCAAAGACGAGCACACAATGTTCAAGAGACGGTTTCTCGAAACATTTGCCAATTTGGTTAATTATGTCTTTGTGCCTGTGAAAGGGCCTCAAGTTCCCCCAAACCCTGCTTTCTCATCCCCACTGTCCATCGAGCCTGTCCCAGTCCAGGCCTGAGCGCAGCCAGCTGACAACACACACACACATGTATTGTTTGGAGGGCTGGGTCCAGCAAACTGGGAGTGAGCGAATGGAGCTAGGAACATAGAACAGCAGCTCTAATGAGCTATTGGCTGTCAGGAATGGTTAGGCTGCTGTGCAGGGCTAGAGTGACGGGGCCTTTACACACACACACACACACACACGCACACGCCCACCCACGCCCACGCGCGCACACACACACACGCACGCACGCCCGCACGCACACGCCCACACTTGGATAAATACACCAAGCGTTTTACAGAGTTCCATGATATCTTCGGATTTATTTCCCTTTTGAACCTTTTCTGTCCTATCTGTACATAGTGCTGCTTTGTGCTATAATTAAACGTCTACAGTGTGCTGTGAAATTATTTATATCCCTGAAACTGTTTCAAAATATTAAGTGCATTACCTGGGAATTTTATGTGTTAGATCAAAAAATGTAGCACATAAATAAAATGGAACATGGTTTACAAATAAGCTGGCAGGCCATGCAGGGAGAGTGATAATCAGTGAAGCAGCCTGGAGGCCCATTTTACCTTTGGAGGAGCTGGAGAGATTCCCAGCTCAGGTGGAAGAACCTGTTAACAACTCCTAATTATCCACCACATAAATCTGGTGGATGTTTTCTATGTTTCTTTTGCATGAAAGTACATTAAAACAACTTGTTTTAGTTACCTAGTGAGCCAAACACAAAACACACTGACTGCATGATCAGGACCTGCTTCACATGCTCTTCCAAGAATGAACTTAATTTGTAAAAACAAAAACAAAAAACTTAAAAGACAATATACTGAATTTGTATCAGAAGATTTAAAGCTAAGGATGGTTCAGTCAAAGTCCAGACATAAATCCAGGTGAGAATCAGGAGTAATATCTGAAAACTGAGACATTGACCCATGCCATCTTATCACATAAAAGCCCAGTGAATGAAAAGGTGTTAATTGTTTGTCAATTTGTCTTGTAAGTTGGGGAGTGAAAGGCTCTGGTGGGCAGTGAAATGCATTCAATTATATCAATTTTATAGACAAAATGAACAAAGTAAATCTGTCTCCAGATGTGTGACACTAGTATGAGACATCTTTTAAAGACTTTTAGACCTAAAACCTACATGTATGTCAGCAGCTGTCCTGAAACTGATCAGGGAAGATCACTGAATGTCTGTCAGAAAAGAAAACCCATATGATAAAGAGGAAACTACGCCACTGTGTCTTGGTACACAAGTCATTTAAATGCCTTACACATCGCTGACATGATGCTCACACAGCATGCGTGTAATTGATGGAGTGACGGAGTGTCGGTCGTTCTCAATGTGCTTTCTTTAGTTCCACTCAGTGAATCCTGCTGTCTTTTGCATATGTTTGCTGTGCTTTTCTGCTTCTATTACATGAATGTGTGAACCGGCTCTCACACAGTGACAAGCCATCTGTCAACACACACACACACACACACACACCAAAACTCATGCACGCACACGCAAACATTATAGCGAGCTCCCCCTCCAAACAGCATTAAAAGCTCTATGTAAAGTTCTGCAGGGGGGGAAAAAAATCAACAGAGGAACTGCAGAACTTTTTTGGGCTTGTTCCCACACTTTGTTTTGCCGTCAAAACAGAAGCTGATGAGCTGCTCATCTCCACATCAGTTTAGATGAGAGAGATGGAGAACGGGCTGAGGTTAAATTTGCGCAAAGCCACACCTGAGACTGGGGAGCTTGATTATCGATTTCCTCCAGGGGCTGCTGCACGCCGTGCTGTGTGAGACTCAAGTCTGATTTGGAAGTCTTTAAACTCCAAAAGCTCATGCAGAAAATGACTGAGTGGCAGTTTTCATTTAGAAAACACAGCTTATTGGTGTTCCTCTTGAACACACTGCTGCTGCTGCGTCTCATGATAAGTAAGTGGAATGTGGATAATTTTTGCCCATAGCAGGAAAGACTTGCACTGCACTAAAATAAAGATGCAGATGTTATCAATTATCAAGAGCCTTGGAGTCATTTACTGCTGTGTTGGTGCTTGCCTGACCTTTATTTTATGTATAATTATCATTTAGTATAAAGCTGACAGATTAAATTTCCTTTAATTGGTCACCCAGATCTAAAGTAACAGTTTCATGTCTTGGTGAGTCAGAGCTCAGAGTAAGAGAAGAATTTGTGTTTCAGCTTATTTATGTGCTCCTGTTAAGTTTAACAACCAGCTGGGAATCAGCAGTGATTTCTGACTGAATAATGATCTGAGTGAATTATCAAATACAACATTTCAGAAATATCTAACTCTGTTAGAGAATTATTCAGTTTAGGTTAGATCAATGTTAAATATTTTAGATATTGAATTAAAGAGGATTTGATCCAGTCCACAATTCTCAAAAACAATGAAATAGCCATTAGCTTAGCACTGATTTGAAAGCTATGAATCAGAATTTCAGTGAAGCGTAGAAGCTGAAAAAGCATGTTTTTGCCTTTTTGCTGTCTCATGTTGCTATGGAAACCAACAGCTGAAGTCAACTTCATAGCTTATTTTTTAAAAACTTAATCGTCAATGTTTCAAGAATAAAGATAAAACAAAATATTGCAATTGGGTGCAATAAAACTATAACACCTATAAAGATAATAATGCACCTTTAAAAAAGTAAAGATACTTTGCCCAAGCATTGACATCTATCTACAAAACTCCTTTGACCGGCAGGACTTGTTCAGTTTTTTAAAGTAGCAAGATGAGGAACAGGAGCAGCTGCAGTGGACGACATGAGATCCTCTGAATGTTAATGCTGATACTTCCAGGGACAGTGGAAACGGTGTCACGTCTCCAGTTTTGAACTCAATCCTGCAACAAATATCGTTTGGTTGCAGGATTAAGTGGACGGACAGGGTTGAGACAGAGACCAGGGGGACAGATAGGATGTTGGACAGCGTGGACGGCTGGAGGAAGTTGAGTGGAGAAGAGAGCGCTGTCACTGAGACTCTGTTAATGATGTACAGATGGCCTGGGAGCCTCCCCTCCCCACACCAGTAATCTAATGAGGAGACGTGGATTACCGTTGACTCAGATTAATTTTTAACATGGTGGAGGAGACAGTGATGACAGCCATGATTCTTATCATTACCATAATCATTTCCAGTTTGTCTGCCCCCGTGTGCGCGCACGCGCTCGCCATAAGATGCGCTTGTGTGTCGTCACATGAAAAATACTGTATACGCGAGCTTAAAAGAGTTTTTTTCTTTTTTTTTTTTTTATCAACCGTGGTCATTTGCATGGAGTCTAGACATGGCATCACGTCATCATCCTTTTGTTTTTCATAAACAATATGTGTTGACCCTGTGTCGGGCGGTGCGACATCTCTACATGTTAGACCCCCAGGAAACACACCGCTGAATAATGGCCCTTTTGTTTTAGGATGAGTGAGAGAGGACAGGAAGCAGGAATCACAAAACTCAAATCCAAGCTCGCCTTTGGAAAAAAAAAAAAAAAGTTTAATGAGGAGTTTCGGGAAGTTAAGAATCCACGAGAATGAGAGGAGAAGGAGGGAGAACATGAGAAGGTAAGACTTAAATGTGCGTGAAGAAATTGGCCGAAGAGATTTTCTGCTTTAAAATACCACAAGTGCATACCGATTACTTAATTAACTTAAATAATTTATCTAGTGAGCAGATTCATCACCCACACATTCATCCTTTTCTTACTTTTATGTTAATTTAGGTTACTATGACCTACAGCTGATAAAACAAACAAATTACCTCAGAGCAAGAAATGTGTTTTTTTTTTTCTTCTTTTTTTTTAACTCCAAAATGCTATGGTCAGCAATTATAGGGAAGACTGCTGACTATAGTCAGATAGACATATAGTCACTGAGAGGAGCAGTGACTATGTGTGACTACAGAATTCATGTACTAAAATACATTAATAGAAAGTTATGTGGAAAGAAAAAGTGTGGTACAAAAAGCTAAAGCCTTGAGAGGACTGTGAAGCAAATCCCATTCAAGAGCTTAGAGGAGATTCACAAGTTCTGGACTTTGGCAGGAGTCAGAGCATCTGTCGTATTTTTGTTTAGCCACTCCTGGACCAGAGACAGCATCAGAAGCATCTTAAGAAAAGAACTGGCCGATTCTCGTGGTTCAATGTCATCTTTTAATATTAAAGTAACGTTTGCATTTCATTTTGAAAACAAGTCTCCAGGATCTGGAAGAAGAAAGGAGAGACACAGAATCCACTTTGCTGGAAGTCCAGTGGAAAAGACGATAAGAGATACCAGCCCCAATAAATTAGCTTCTTGATGATATTCTAAATTAACATAGATGCATTTGTATGTCATATTAAAGAAATAATAACATGTGCACATATAACCACATTAAATCAGAACTTTGCTTTCTGTATTTCACTTTCAATGCAACAACTTATTGAAAACATAAAATAAATGTTCGTAAGGAGATGTGAAACATGTCTGCCAGAAAATGTCCCCAATTTGAGCAAATTTTGCTAGGAGTTTTGAAAAAAACTGTTACCCATCACACTAACCACTAACCCAAAAACAACAATTTCCCTCATGGGGATCAAGAAAATGTCCCCACAAGGAGCAATGGTCCCCACAACGTAGACATAAATAGGTTCCCATAAGGATAGAAAAACCACACACACACACATGTGCACACACCCATGCACACACACCTTCCCTTTCTAACAGTATTGCACAAAGACCCAGGATAAAACAATCCCAGTCATTGTTGCCTCAAACAATGAAATAAACAGTTTGTTTCTTGTAAACCCAGATCTTACACAGCATGCTCAGTAAATATAGTACAGTCCGCAGAGCCGAGTGTATTCATGGTCGCAAACAAATGTTTAATTTTCACTATGGATCCACAATACAAAGAAAATATATATTTTTAAGAACAAGACAAGATGCCGTTTCCCAAAGGTCTCCTGGAGCGAACTATTTCCAAAAACCGCCTCACCTTTTACCCCCTTACACCCTGAGGCAAAGTCTCTGTATCACTGGCACGTTTAAATATTGTTAAACATCATTAGTGTTACACAGTTGTCACAGCGCTCACACACATCCATGACCGTGCATCCCCCTGCTGATTCGGGGTCTGTGAACGCAGGAATGTGGGCGAAGGCCGATGATGTGAAATGGAGCTGTCACTTTGCCTGTCTGTCCGTCTTTGGTGAAGCGCACGCGTTTGTGTGAGGGGGTTTCTTCTAATAAGCAGGTCCCTAAAAGCACGCCGATTACCCCAATTAAACGGTGTTCCCATCACAGTCTGTGGGTCCCCGGGCCCCGAGAGCCTGCTAGCCTGTCTGAAAGGGTTTACAGCAGAGCAGGGTGACACGGCCAGTCATCTGTGGAGTGCACAATCGCAATGTTCACAGGAGGATTTCTTTCTATGCTATACTAATGTGATCACTGACAACTGACCATGTTTGAGATCCAAAATGTCCAACCCTGAGTCCCGTTTTACTTCTTTCTTTTTCTTAAGGGGTGTCTTACTTCCACCTGTCACATTTTAACAGGAACCCACTATATTTGTTCATACCCCGACCTAATTTAACTAGTGCCAACCATATGCTTACGTGCTTTTATATGATACTGAATTATGAATGTCAGTAATTTTAGATTCTAATTATGGTATTAAATGTTCCCTTTCCAGGGTGGACAAAAACTGGGATCATTTAACCAAATATTAGTTTGTAACTATAAAAGTGCATATGTGTACAATTTTCAATCGTTAAAACCACCAGATAAGATGGCATACATCTACTCATGATGCGTGTGTGGTCTCCCCTGCTGTAAACTCTCTGTATGCCAGAACATGTTCACAAGAGGTTCTCTTTGTCTATATTTTTGTTTGTTGACTTTTTCTTTATAGAATGAAATGGTGAAATGAGACCCGGTTTTATGTTTTGTGTCAGAACCAGATCTATATATTGGTGAGACGTTTCTGTCTACCTATGTTTGTCACTGCTCCTCTTTCTCATAAACAAGTAGTCAAATACACTTGCATAGACACGCCCACACACGCATGTCATCTGGCAGTCACCACCCCAGCGTCGGGCCTGCTGTTTGGACAAAAAGCCTGCACTGGGCAGATCCTATTTAGACAGATTAAAGAGTCCACGTCCAGCTGTCTACATCAGTCCCTCTGCTGTCTCTCTGATGGTCCCACCAGATACAGCCCCCTCCCCCACCACCACCAAGCACTGCTGTATCCATGCCTCTCTCTCTCTTTCTCTCTCTCTCTCTCTGTGTGTGTCCCCCTCCATCCCATCTGATCAGGATGAACCGCTCATTCCTCGCCTCATCTTTATTTTCCCCGTAAGATCCATAATTTGGTGCTTGAAGCAAGAAGCCGCTGTCACAGAGGTCTTAGCTGTTGAATTAGATTAAGCAGAGCACAACAAATGCTGGTGGGGATGAGTTGGCTTTTCTCAGCAGCGTGTCACTGTAAGCCTTTTTTCCCGTACTGCAGGGACGCACCGCTGGTGTTGCTTTCAAGGTACTTGGAGAAGTGGGAAGGGGGGGGGGGGGGGGGGTGGTGTGTTTTTTTTTTTTGTGTGATTTTTTATTTTTTTTTAAATTTTAATTTAGTTGTGAAAAAGAATTTAAAAAAAAAGCTTAA
>CAEGAD010038428.1:0-55829 GCA_903067055.1 Poeciliopsis paucimaculata | reverse complement strand
ATAATAAATTTTATTTTCTTACCAAAATTTAAAAAACTTTTTGTTTTATTCCAACTCCCCCCGTCATCCTTGGTTTTTTTTTTTTTTTTCCCCCCCCCCCCCCCCCCCCCGCCCCCCTCATTAGGAACCAATGTTTGTGGCTATAATGTGATTTAAAGTGTAAAACATTTTATGTGAATAACTGTATGTATGACACAGTCATAAACATATTAAAAAGTATAAAAAACTTTACTGACAAGCCATCACCGGTTTTAAATCATTATGAAGGTTTTGCCTGAGAAGAGGAACGCTGTTGGCGTGTTCTGATAATTTCAAGATCCGATTTTGGGTCGAGTAATTTTTATTTTGTCATTTTAAAGATTTTTTACAGCAAATTTGAATAATACAACTTTTGCCATATTATGCAGTGTGAAACACTATAAGTGATATTAATTTCTAAGGCTTTAGGAGCGTTAATGACTTTGCTCAGACAAGGTAAAGTTGATGCATCTGCATTGTTTGCCTTGTACTTTTGCCTTTTGACCTAGCT
Source organism: Poeciliopsis paucimaculata (assembly GCA_903067055.1). Classification (NCBI taxonomy): domain Eukaryota; kingdom Metazoa; phylum Chordata; class Actinopteri; order Cyprinodontiformes; family Poeciliidae; genus Poeciliopsis; species Poeciliopsis paucimaculata. Next base: position 55,300 of record CAEGAD010038428.1, on the reverse strand, counting down.
ATTATTGGAACTTTTCCTTCCTTCTTTCCCTTCCTGCCCCAGATATCTTACGTGACTCTGTATCTGTTCTGGGCCATCTGTCATTGTCACCCATTTAGCAAAAAAAGGACAAACTTTTAAAAGAGTCTGGCTGTTTTCCAGCATTTTCTGCTTCAGTCTGCCTATAGTTTTCATCATACCCCTTTTGTCTTCATCTTCTGTTGGAGGATGTCACCCATTTCCTGCAAATGTCATGCATATTACGCTTCAGAGCCTCTGACTGAAGATCGAAACACAGAAAACTGAGAGACTGTACGCATTAGCATGTGGTCTGTACCCTCTGCCAAGACAGAACAGAAAGAGAATTGGGAGCAGCTGGAGATTTCACCACTTCCCATGTAATGCAGGCCTCTTTGCATCAGAAGCGTACACACAGCATACACTCCCTGTTTTCAACACGCTGACACCGCAGGCCTGATATTTTACTGGGAGAGCTAAAGAAGTTGCTCAAGGACACTTTGTTCTATAGTTTTTAATCTCACCAAAATTGTGTATTTTTCTTAGCTAGGATAACATACAGATAAACCAAATGGCGCCTTTGACATGTCAGCCTGTTGTAACACCACTGAGTTATATTTACTTTTTTTGCATTTTAAAACATTCTTAGTACCTGCACCTGTATTCAATATGTGCTGAGGCATGGTTTCGGTCATGTTGATTGAGTGCTGGGGCGACTGTGGAATAATATGCCAAGAAAGAACTTCTGTAACACGTTTTCTCATATAAGAGAAGCTTTAGAAACTTTAGAGTCTGTAGATCTGCTTGATGTCAGTTGATTAATTCATTGTTCTTGTTTACATTTCTTGACAGCAAAGGAAAATATGGCTATGTTATTGTCCGAAGCCAGCTTTAAATAAATATTCCTATAACGTTTGTCACATATTAAATAGTTCAAAGGCAGCTTGACATTCAAGCAAAAACACAAAAGAGTGATTTTGGAAAAATCTTTTATCAAAGTTCTATTTATCTGTATAAAGATACTTGCCCTGCAACCGTTGCATTTGCCACTCGCTCTTTCACAGATTCAACGACTTTATTATGAAATCCAGAAACTGCAAAGTCTAGTTCAGGCAAGACCAAAACCAAATCTGTATTTGATTTGATCTTTAAATCTCACTGACCGTCACAGTGTGACTCACTTCTCAACAAGTTTGCCTCTGGCCTGCAACACATCATCTCTCTCCGCTAATGTGCTTGAGAGATCTCTGCAGGCATCAAAAGGGAAGTAAAGGAGATGGAGTTGTTCAGATAACCTCGGCACTGTTACTCAAGATGCAGAAAATGTAAGCCACGGCATCAATATAATTTGAAACCCTAAAGCTGTCCTCATTGGGAAGGAATTTCAATGTGTTTTTGGGATTATTGTCCATTCAGAACAAAGAGTGCCTAGTAAAAAGCTGTAATGGTTGCAAGTTGCCTTTTGAACCTTCCACAATGGCTCCTCAACTTTAACAAAAACAATAAAGAACCAATTAGTGTAATCTGATATTGACATATTTCTTAAAAATGCAGGCTTTAACAAAATGTTCAATGTGGAATAATTGTATTGAATTTCAACAACATAGTGACACAAAGTACCAATAACATTATACGGGTGTATTTTTCTTGTCATTAAGATGCAAAGGATGAGCTGTTTTAACATATTTTTCCACAAATGTCAGTATCCCATATCCATCCTTCCAAAATATATCCATCCTCTTTTTGCAAAATGTATGTTTGTTCTTTATTATTCAACACCAACATAGAATTTTAAAGGTAGTGCTTAAAAATGCAGCACATTTAAGAGTAGATATTTATTAAAATGATCCAAAATGGCTCTTTGGATTGTAAAGCCATGGTCAAGCTACTGATTTGAGGTTGAACGATTTGGATTCTCTACGCTGTGTTCATTGTTCCATCTTGTTTTTGTAATGCACCAGCATTGATGGTGTTTCTCAGCATGATGATGCTATCACCTTGCCTCCAGGTTGCTTACATAATTCTAAATTTAGAAGGTCTCGCTTTGACTCTACCCTTGTTTTATGTAGGCATAAAACTTCTCTGCAAAAGTTGGTTTGCTAGTTCTTGAGGGCAGCTAGAACATAACAGAACAGAAAACAAATACTGTTCTAGTATTTTGCAGTTATGGCCGCCCTGAGCTGTGGTGGTTTCTGAAATGTTCTTGATTTTCCTAACCTAGCTAATCAACAACCAACACATCAAGACCACAGAAAAAGAAAATGTACAAAACAAAAAGCCGGAAAGAGGAATTCAAAATGTTTTAAAGTGTAAAGAAAGCATAACTCCACAAGTAATCCAGAGATGTTTCCCATTGAGGCAAAATTGACTCTACTGAATCCCAGAGTTTTATTGGGATATTTAAATACGAGTTAGTAATTTAGAATGCAAGCCTACCCCAAGTACCGCAGTGTTTCTAACATACTCCCAAGCTCCCCCACAGTTGAGAGAGTTGTGGTTTTCTAGAATATGCATGTGTATGTTTCACTGTGTGTGGGCGGGTCTGAGTCCATGGGAGAGTGGGTTCAGATGCAAACAAACTTCACAAAGTGTTTCATGACGAATCCTCTGTCTGATAATGATGATGAGCGCTGTATTGATGAGGGCGTTGAACGATGCCAACCAGATGTCGGTGTGGCCAGGAGGTTTTCACAGCTTAACTGTGATGTTGAGCAACTATAACACATGCCATAGTGGTTATCTGGTGAACCAATGATTCAACAGGGGTCTGTTGAGATCCCTGTTCAAAAGAAGATGTGCTTCATTACTCCTGTTATGCATTCTAAAAAGCTTGCTTTTGAATTAGCGTCTCTACACAGTGTAGGCTTGTTCTTTGCTGTTTGTGTAACACATTCTTTGTGTTACATAGGCTGCGAGTTGTGGTTTGAGATCATTTGTGCTTACTCTAAAATGTACTTAACTGATTTGCTTCCCAGCGATGATCATAGAGAAGAGTCTGTGGGATCACAAATTGATCTTAAAGTAATTCCTCTTGTTGCCTTTGTGTAGCAAGCAAACCTATACATGCAGAGGAATGTTGTGCATCTTGCTTAAGGGGGATACTTGGTTTTTCTATTGTAGCGTGTTTGCCATATACTGATTGTGTCTGTCTGGGGTCATTGCTTTGTCTTTTTCTTACTACGTCGTTTGAAAAAAAAAAAATCTAAGTATCAGACCTGATTTTCATGGTCTGGATAAGTATGGGAAGAGCAAATAGATCAAGCAATTTTTTCAGACTATTCCTTTCTTTAAATATTGCGTCCATCCATAGTTTTGGCTGCTCTTCGGTATGTCCATATACTCTTCCATTCATTCATCGACTCTTCCATCTGTCCATCCATATGCTACCCTTTCATTCATCTATCCACTCACTCAAAAGTCCATCCATCAATGGATTCACCTGTCGGTTCATCTCTCCATATATGTTTTTCTTTTTCTTTCACAAGTTACATATTAATATGTCTAATACATATTGAAGTATTTTTTCATGTAATAAAATTCCAAATGCCCAAGAATTCTTGACATTTGAGCAATTTTAATTTGGAAAATGTTTTGGGTATTTATTTTGAAACAACTTATCTGTTCAACACTTACTGGAAAGTTATAGCTTTTACGTGTGAAAATGAGTTTTGTAATGTTTTCGGTGAAAAATGTGGCGGTAATACAGAATAATCTAAGAACATTTATCTGCAAAATATAGCAAAGACCATTTTTACTTTGAGAGGGTCTGCGTCCTGTGCTTGCCGTGTGCAGTTGGTGTGGTTGCTCGACAGCTGTTGCACATGTGTGCTTTGTTTGTCGGATTTCCAGATGATTCCAGCTCTATCTACGTTTCCGGTTAATGAGAAACAAGACTGACAGTTTTCCAGAAAAGCAGAAATTCGATGTCAGTTTAAACAATATCTGTAAGCTGGGAAGAATAAGATCTTTCTAAACAAATTAGTCTGTCAACGTGTGTTTGTTTATGCTCTGAAGATGAATAGAGACGGAGGAAGCGGTTATGATATTTGGAGGGAGATTGTATTTATCATGCGCCAAAAAAAAAAAGAGGGGGCACAGGAACCAAGTAGCGTGAGAAGAAACTCTACTTCTTCCTGTGAGATTGTTGGCATTGGTGAGATGGGAGCGACCTTGACTTGGAAGATATTTGAGTTCAGTGTTGAGTATTTCTGTTTTAGGAAGTAAACTCAACTGTGAGTTTAAAGAGATAAGTTAAGTTGTCTAAGTTCTCATAACCCTTTGCACTTTTTGATGTTTTGTCATTTCAGTCCCGGACTGCATTGCACGTCTTGGTAGACTAATACAAAGTATTGTGCTGTTTCAAGGTTTTAAAACATAAAAAGTGTGTCATGCAAATGTCTTAAATCAAGGGAACACTTTGTCAAATCTTATTTACTGAAATTACAGCTGCAAGTTTATGTCTCCGCCATCTTTGTTCAATTGGAATCAAAATTTTTGCCCTTTATTTGCAAAATAGCTAACCTCAATTTTACTGGAGGGAGAGTGCTTGTAAACATTTATTTTCAACTCTCATCACACATTTGCAATAGAATTAAAAGAAAAACAAAATTAGATGTTGGAAATGTTTTCAGCTCTCCCATGATGTGGCAAACTGTAACATTTTGGATTTGGTTTTTCTGCAGCTCTCCAGTTGAAGTTTTTCACTGTTTCTTTGCCTTTACAGAGAGAAATTCTGGACCTTTGCATATCTACTATTCAGGTTTAGGAATATAAACAATGCGTGTCGCTTCTTGTTGGGGTGATACAGTCTTTGCATTCATCTCTCAAAACGTCAGGCTCAATTTTCTCTCTCGCAGACGAGAGGTGCGTGCGAGGCTTAAGGTGTGCAGCTGTGGAAGCATCAGAAACCTTGCATCTGGGAATTCTTTAAACATTGGCTCAGTTGAAGCGCGTCTCAATAAATCAAGATTTATCCTCTGAACATGATTTTGGATGTTGTAGTGGTAGGTCCGGGTGTCTGATGTGTCCCATCTGTGGAACGTATTTTCAAATAATGATTACAAGATGAAGTGATTTATAAACGGAGCAAGCATCTGTTTTTTTTAAAAGAGGGGGAAAAAAGAGCCTGCGGAGATTTTCCAGGGTATATCATTCATCTATACAATTCAGAACTGACATATATGTAGAACTTTATCATTCAAAGAAATTCTGGTAACTCTAACTTAAGTGTTTAGATTTAAGTTTAAACGCTTAAGAACAAACGTAATCCTTGATCAGATGGAAGCAAAATCACCTTCACTGTAAACTTAAATTAAAATGTTATGAGCTCTAAACCCTATTACACATCATTTTAGTGGAGAAACACCAGTCACACATGTTGAAAGAATCTTATTTCTTCAGGCTAACTCAAACTACATGTGGAACTATTCAGCATGCTTAATCTGTCTTACAAAAACGGATTTAAAGATGGGCAGACGGCCAGGCAGAGATTTAAAAAAAAAAAGATAACTGTGAAAATACAAAATGATGTGAAAATGGAAACTGGCACTACACAATTTTATGGTTTATGAAAAAGTCATAACAAATGAATTGCAGTGAAGCTTTATTTATGTGATCCTCCAGATTAAAAAACAAAACAAACAAAACTGCACCCTATTATTTGAAATTATTTTTTAAGTAACTGACCATTTTAATATCTGTTACTGTAACGTACTGAATGTAAAACAGCTTCAATGCAGAGTAATATTTTGAAAATAAATTGCTGCAGCATTTTGGAGCAATTTATTGCATGGTTCACATGTTTTGTCATCAGTGGGTGAAAAATAACCTTTGAGATGGTCAAATAAATATTGCTGGCATGCAATCTGATGAGATGGCACCTTAAATATAGCATCTTATCAACCACTGCATAGAAGTATTTCTTTGCAATTGCCAAATTGTACACCTTAAATTTGTGATGAGGATTGTGATTTGAGAACTGGTCACCAACCAGCGCTGATCAAGCTGAAAATCATCGTTATTTTGTCAGAGTATTTATTGCTGCATCTCCATACAGGAGCCGAAGCATTGTACAGACAGTATTACATGATTCTTGGAGCAGTTCACTGTATGAAAAAAGTGATTTTAAAACATTATATTTATGTATTTATTTTTACAAAGCCTCCCACAAACAAATATTTAATCTACAACCTACCTTTTGAGTTGACGTCTGAGGAGCTTTCAAGTTGAGTCTTTCTAAGTTGGCTGCAGTTTTTTAATTTTCCTTCTCAGGTACTAAAAGTTATAATCCACATAAGCGTAAGATTTATTCGTGACAGATTGAACTCTGATTGTGGTTTGGTGTCCAGACAGTACAGCAGACACTGGTAAGCCATTTCCAGCAGAGCAAGAAAAGCTTCACCCGTACTTTCACCGCAAGTGTGCGTGTGTGTGCGTGTGCATGTCTGTGTGTTTATATGTAAGGGAGAAACTCTGGATGACTCCCGCACACAATTGTTCACTCATTTCTTCTATCAGAAAGCGGCTCATACGGTGCAAAACTGGGACACAGATGCCTCACATTACGTCTGCTGTCTTCCTTGTTTTTCATATTGATTCCATGTGCCTTTTATCTCGGTATGTTTTATCTGCCTACATGTGTTTGCATGTGGGACATGCCCAGTGAGAACCATATTTTCTTCTGTAGAACTTATACTTAAAGGGTTGGCTTCAGTCTTAAGTGAACATTAAAGTAACAGATGATGTGATTCTTTGTTTATCCACCAGATGGACTCGGTGGTCTAAATGGCCATCTTGGCACCAAGCTGGCGGTGTATATCAGGTTTTACTTTCTTTCTTTGTAAAAGTGGAACCTTTACTTGATCGGAGGCAAAGCGGTAAAACCAAATTGGACTTTGGAGATTATATGTTTTCTCAAAAGAAATAACTGCCCACTGAATTATTTTTAACTTTCATTTTGGCTTTCATTGTTCTCCTTCATGTTACTCAAAATGTAGTCCGTGAGCTAAAATAGTAAACGTTTCTGGAACGGACGTTTTTTATATATATGTTTTTTTTTTTTTTTGTATTTCCCTCTACAAACAGAAACAGATGAAGGGGGCAAGTTCACATGGGCATTAAAACAATCACCATGGAGACCGGGATTTAAGCGTGCATGTGTACGTGCCGCTTTGTATTGTGAGCACATTGGTGCATGGGCTCATGTGTGATGTTTTACAAAAGCCAGCCTGATGTCTATTACAGAAATGTCCTTCTGTGTGACGATGCACATGCTTCCATTTGCTGAGCTAAATCATCCGTGCCCGTCTTCGGCCAACTGGCACTGTATGACGATGATGAGAATCAGGGTAGGTGTTAGTGACCGTCACACATGCGTGGAATCAGCATCTAAAGGTTGGATTGTGTTTATAAATAGGAACCAGCAGGAAAATGCTGTAATAAATCAACTCTTTGGCCCTTCTCTCTGAGCCTGAGCCTGCGCTTTGTGGCACAAAAATATCTGATACTCTTTGAGAACCCATCTCTCAGGGACAAAAAATAAATAAATAAAAGATAGCATCTGCCAGACACTTACTGACACGTTTCCATTTAAATTTTAAATTGTGTGCCTCTCGAGACAAAGTGTGTCGCCGCCCGCCGCAGATTTCTGCCAGTGCTCATTATGCAATCCTAAGCTTTGATAATTCCTCCAGTGCTCCGTTTAATTAGAAACACATGGCCCAGAGATCGCAGAGAAGTACAGGGCCCCCAATGTCTACACAGCCTGCGTATACAGCCATGAGTAATTGTTTCTCCCTCGGTTGTGTCGAGCCATTTTTTAACCTGCTGACAGCCACTGAGCTGGAGGAGGTGAGGATTATAAGAAGAGTAGGATAAAGGAGGGAAAAAATGAGAAAATGCTAATAAGTCCATATCCAATTTTTTTTGTGTTAGTCATTAAATGAGAAGAGTAAGTTTGTTCCCCTTCATTTCTGTTGCTGGTCTTTATTTTCACTCGGCTAGGAGTTGTTAAAGGTGAGGGAGGTCCCAGGTGAGCTGGAGAAAGAGGCTGACATCATGACAGAACACTTCATCAAGGCCTTTGGAGACTGTTTGGATACCTGCCCGGGCTAAGAAAGAACTCTGTAGCATCTCCTAAATTCAGCAAGGCAGTGCAGGAGGAGTTTGTGAGGAGAAAATATTAATGTCTGGGAGAAAGTCAAAGAAATCCAAGTTTTTTTTGTCTGGACTAATGAAGGATTTCAGTTCAACACCTGATCTGTTATCCATAGATCATCAATGGCATTATTGATATTTTTTGGGAGTATGCCATTACTTTTCATAACTAATCCAAAATTGCTTCTTCTCAAAGTATGAATAGGGTAGATCAAGTTTTAATGTGTCATGTATGTATGAGGAATAGTGTCATTTTTGTGTTTTAAATATTTGTATAAAAGATTGACCAATTAAATTTATTGCATGAGTGATAAAACCATTACTTAATGAGCACAGAGAACAGAAGGTAAGATTATGTGCAGACCTTAATGAGTTAAATGACAACCTCTAAAGCTCATTGGAGGAGGAGAAATCCAACAAAGAGTGGCACCTCAGGGTCAGTAACTCGCTAACAATTTATTTTAAAGCTTTTGTGCACATCTTTTGCAGGAATGCCTGTAATCATAGGAGACGTGCAAAAGACGTTGGAAGAGTAGACTTTACATGTCTTAGTTTGGGCAACGTTGAGATTGTTGAATTTACAGGTTTTGTATTGTTTTATGGATTAAGATTAAGATTTTGGAAAGTTTTGTTGTTACTATTATTATAAGAAAGCAATGTGGATATACTGTGAAAGAGAATCTTTTCTGGATGCAAAATGAGGCAAAAGACTTGGTGCTCAGAGAGTTACTGCTTTATTGTCACTCAACAATATAAAAGCAAAATCTCCATAAAAAAAAAAAGAGATACAGTACAAATATTTCATATGCACAGCAATGTACACTCACCATAAAAGACGCATTTTAACATCAGTTATCTGACCTTATATTATACAGGCCACTGTTATCATACATTAAATAAAACTGAATTTTCCAGAAAATTAAGTTCTCCCCCTAGTCCTAGAAATGTAAAAAATACAGAAAATACTAAAATATAAAATGTGTGTGCTTTGTTTTTACCATAACTTTTGTAGCATATTCTATTGTGTTAAACTTATTATTCACTTTTTGGTTAGTAGAGTGCTACTTCTTTAATTATGTGCTTAAATAGCCACTCACCTACATTGAAAAAAGCTGACAAAATATGAAATTAACCATTTGAAAGCTCCTTTAAGAGTGAGTGGTAACTTCATTAATTTTTGAATTTTAAGGTTGAATGTTGTAAGATTTGGATTTAACTTTAATTACTTGTTACAACGGTAAAGGAGACAACACTATTGAAATTGTCGTGCCTCTTTTTTTAATTTTATTTATTTATTTACAACACTTCAACTGGTCATCTACTAACGAGTGGTGTATGGCGTAATCATGTTAAACATTGCAAACTCGGTGTTGGTTGTTGATCAGTAATCAGCGAGTAATATCCATGCACATTGCTTGTGGCAAGAAAGGCTAAGTTCCACTGACTGGTCACCCACAATCAAAAGGTGATGTCCCACTGGCCGCATTTATGTTCTCTATAAAGTGGATTGATACAAAATTTCTTGTGTTTGGTATAAAGCTGAAAATACATCAGCATATATCCGAGTGTTGTGGCTATTGAAACGCAGATTTCAGCCTCTTACGCCTTGTGAATGATCCTCACACAAGTGATTTGACTTTCCATCAAAATCTTCTCAGTGCTGCATTGTTGCCTTTTGACCACACTTTTTTTCCCTTCTCTCAACTTTCAATAAAAATACATGGACACAGCACTCTGTAAAACCCGGTTTTATTAGCAATACCTTTTTTATGCAGTTTATTCTCAATGTGTAGATATCTGCTGAGTAGCGGTCAACCATGGTTGTGGAGGTGATATAAAATTTTTTGCATTATTTCTGTACTGGGAGTCAGTGGCTATCATTGAAGATTCAAAGATTTATTGGCCTGCGTGTGTGCATATCTAGAAGTCATTCATCCATGAGTCTAACTTTGCCCTGCTGAGTTCAACGGCCATCTACTCTGTGTCAGATGTCCTTCATTCCTGGCTGGCGGGCGCTGCCACGCTGGGCAGCGCATGAGCCAGACGCAAATACCCACAGCTGTTCACAGCAGTTTGAGATGGAAAGACGAGGGAGAAGTTAAGGGGAGCAAGATGAGGAGGGGGACTTGTGAACGTGGATGTGCCTAAGTGGAATAACTATTAGGCTGCTCTGGATGGAATCCCAGCTCACATGACTCAAATCCTCCTCAGTAAGTGTTTGGCACCTTCTACTTGTGGGCTAATGATGTCACCAATCTCCAGGCCCCTGGGATGTTAAAAACTGGACTCCTGGGTGATGTCACAAAACTGGCAGTGTCGCGAGCTTGAGTCGGTGACGGACAGCTTGGTGTGTTTATATGGCGCAGATGGTTGCAATGGGGAGAGGAGGAGGAGGAGGGAATCGGGGTGCCAGCGTGGAAAGTGGCAAAGACAGTTCTTATCAAGTGGTGCCACATGCGGACTCTGATGTGCCATTGTGACAGGACATTTTTCTCCTTTTCATGTAATTCTGTCTTCCATTGTCTGTTTTCTTCCCATTAATCTCCTCTGCCTCATTCTTCTGAAAGTCATTCATCTCTTTGGCTTGTGGTATTTATGCTCACTCATGCTATTCTTTGTGCCGTTCTCTTTGTCTTTCCAGCTCGCTATCTTTTCCATATCTCTCTTAATTTTCCAATGTGTTTGTGTCACTTTATCTACCTCCTCCATCAGCTCTCTCCTGCTCTTTTGCAAATTCTAATTGGAAATCCTTTTTTCTTTGTCTGCTTCTTCCTTATGTGTTGTTTACCTCCTACTTGCTTCCCCCAATCCATCCTTCCATTCCTTCCTATATTTATAAGGGATTGTCTTTTCCTCTTTTGTGTGCTCTGACAGGCCTCTTCCTCTCATTGATAATGATGGAAGTGTCAGCCTCACTCCATAGCGCCGCTGATATTTTTCCCACTGGAGACCCCACTGCTGCTGCAGAAGGCCTCACTATTCCTGAAATGGACAGACAGCCCTCCTCCCTCGCTCCCTTCTTTCTCGTCCTCACTTTCCTGGTTCCATCAGCTCTGCCAAGCTTCTGTGATTCAGCAGGGGAGCAGTTCAACAAGACTGGTTTGTTTTGGAGAGTGACTGGGCCCCCAGTTTCATAGAGATTAATGCTCACAAAGACTAGTATGACATTTATGTGGTGTGGAGGGTAGGAAAAGGAGAAGGAAGGGAAATAACACGTTTTAATAGTGTTTGATCAAATGTGAACGCACTGTTGCTTCAGAGCATGGAAGTCAAAATAATAATATTAGATTAACAGAGAAAGCTGCAGTGCATAAAAACTAAAATTATGAAACATAAATAAATCTCAATTGGCCTTTTCATTGTTTTTCCAAGTGTTTTTTTTTTTTTTTTTTTTCCCTGAAACAAAAATAGCCTATAAAGTCTCAACCATTAAGAAAAGGGAGGACCGAACCATGTATGGGATGGTGTCTGTCATGACACTTTTTATAAATCGTGCTTGGCAATCACAGAATGATTAGTTTTCCTCATTAAAACAACTGGGAAACTAACTGCAATGATGGATTTAAGAGAAGAAACATCCCAAAGCTGACGATTGAGAGATACAACACAGTTTATACCACGGCTACGGCTAGTAGCTTTAGCTGGCACAACAGCCAGACCAGTGAGGTGACGAGCTGTTTTTTTTTCTTTTCTTTTTTTTTGTAAACATTAATTTGGATAAAGTTTATCTGATTAGCAAATGCCTTGTGGCTGCTAGGAAACTGTAGTAGCATTGTTTTTTTGTCAGTTAAATAGAGCAAAAAAAAAGAAAAGACTCTGTAGTGATCTGAATATTTAATCTTTCCTTTTCACCACTACATGTGTGGCATTAGATTGGAGTGAACTGCAACATTTGCCTGAAGGTTTCCAAAAGTTTTATTTTTTAGTTTGCATTTTTTCTGAAAAGTGGTCTTTTCCCACTGTGGCGGACTTTAGGAAGCTTTGACTCGCCACTGATTGCTTTTAAATCTGTTTATATGTTCTGGTTTGATGTCATACATCTGTTTCTCTGATCTCCTGTGTGGACAAATTACTATCTAAATCTTAATTTTGTGAAGTGAAATCTGAGCTGACAACTTTGCTATCATTACTTTCATCTTGTTTGGCCATTGCCTTATGCATTGATGCCAGAGTTTGGAATTCCAGGTTTAACTCAATCTGTCTTCTTCACCTTCCAGTTTCCTTGTGCTACTTCTTTTCTTTCACATTTTTAAACATAATTCTTCATTTGGACACAGAAATATCTGATGTGAACAACAAGCCCAAATATTTGACATTCTGATGATTTATCCTTTGACATTCAGAGAGAAGCTTTGGATCCATTCTTAAATGTTTTCAAATGTAGAACTTTCCTCCAGAAGCTGTAAAGGAGTGTTTACTCTTTTTTTTCCTGTACAATAATCAACCAACCTTAGTACAACAGAGGCTTCCAGAGGAGAAGTTGTCAATACAGGGCCAAATGAGAATAGATCTGAGAAGAATTAGAACATGCACACTGCACTCACCCCGCACCGAGGTCCATCAGTCTTCACATCCGTGTGATCAATGGGGCTCAGAGAGTTCAGCCGAGCTGCTATCCATTCTCATTACTGACACCGCTATCCTCTGCCGCTTGCTGCTTTCTGCTCATTGTCCGCCAAAGGCTGAAGGAATATGTGTTTCAGACATCTGTCGAAGTAGATTTGCGGTATCGTTGATGGGGGCTTTAAAGTTACCATGCTGCTCACAGCGGGCGGCATGTGGCTCAACTCTACAACTGTCTCCACAGAGGAATCACAGTTGATCAAAATTTAAACCACCTTCAACATCAGCAAAAGAAGGAACCTTCAAATTTTACCTGACATTTTTATGGCTCTGGATTGGCTCTTCATTTTGAACTCCTCTAACACATAGACCAGTGGGTGCACCTGCTGCATACAGTCATTTATTTGTCTCCTTTCCAAACCTCGGTTTGGAAAGGAGACATGTAGGTTGATCTTGGTAATCAATGCCAAAAAACTCCTGCCGTGTACCTCCTGTTCAGTACAATAACATAAACCTGAAATTGATGGGTTATTAGCATTTCTATTCAATTTGTCAAAGCTTGAAACATATGGTGTGGATAATTAAAATTCTATAATTCAAACTATGGTTTGTGTTGCAAAGCAAAGTTCTGAACCAAAAGTGTTCAGAGGACATTGGTTGCTTTTATAAATAACAATGTTACTGTCATTTCATAAGAGAAAGATTAGCATCTCCTTTATCAGTAGCAAGGGATCTGTTTACTGACCATCTTCCTGAATGTTTCTCTTCTTGAATAATAAATTGATTCATGTAGTTAAAATACTGGTGCAGTTGCAGTAGTTTTTACAAAATTCTTTATAATAAAATTAGGTAATAACTGCTGGCAAATGAGAGGGAACAGCAACAGGGCTTGAAAATCCTTCCAAAACATGCAACAAGCATAATTGGCCTGACTTCTTTAGCCTCCTTTGCTTCCACTGTGAAGCCCTGTGGAGTTAAGATTAACATCAAAAACAAATTTCTTCTTTAAAGTTTGTTCCCGTTATTAAAGTTGGAGTTAAGTTTGCTTAAGTGAACAGAGTTTCTCCTTATATATTGTTTCCTGCTGATTTTATGAATTCACTTGTGTCACACAGAGAAATACCAGAAGCACCACATATATTTATATATTGTATGTAGCAAATAAAAACTAAGGCCAACATTGTAAAAAGACACATTTATTTTTTTGCCAAGTAATTTTTCCCTAATTCATCTTTTGGCAAAAAAGAGTTTTCTTTTTTTTGCCAAACTTCCTTTTTGCAAAAAAAAAAAAAAAAAAATGACTTGGGCCAATTGTTTTAGGAAGGTGATAATACATATAGTGCCTTTACAGTTTTTTTATATTCTGTCCTGCTACAGCCACAATCTTGGATGTCTTTTATTTGAATTTTAAGTGTGAATATTTTATAGTTCAAGACAAATTGGCACATGGATCTGAATTTATAAATACAATAAATACAGTTGATGGGAGGGTGGATTTAATTAAATACAGAGCAAAACTAGAGGAAATGTCAGACTTCTGACTGAACTTTAGGTTTACCTTCAGGTTTTCAGATTGAGTTAATAAAAAATAAGGTGAAAATCATGAATATTCCTCTCACCTCAAAATTATGAGCGTCTTTGGGTTTGTTCTTGACATAAAATCCTAAAGTAAACATTGTAGCTTGTCATTGAGACAGATGAGACAAAACATTAAAAGTGTGAAAGTGTAAAGGTATTCATCCAGATACTTTTCATAGGTGTTTTCAGATGTTCCACATTGGTCATGTAAATCTTCAGAGGTAATACGATGTTTTCACGGAGTTTGTTCATCTATTAACAATTCATAATTTTCCCCTTGTTGATTCTGAATAGGAGCTTGTCATAACGTGATACATTTTGTCTCGCCTTAGTCGAGTTAGTGTGGAATTTTAAATACCGAAGCTTGTTTGTCTTGGTTGAGTTACAGATCATTATAATTATGTCAACTAAAATTCCCTCTTGGGCTTTTACAAACAGCTCCATTGTGAGTTGGAAGTAGTGTGGAAGCAAAGGAGGGATCAGGCTAATGAGATTGAAAGAATAAATCATTTTTCCACAAACACATCAGAGTGCTGTTGTCATGTTTGCAGCTAATTGTTTTAGGAGAGGTAGGCAGTGCTTTCTAGACATGAAGCCTTTTATAGGACAGTGTTTTCTTATTCCTAGTGCTTTTCTGGCACCAGAAACATTTTATTTGAGGTAAAAAAAATATTAGCCTGACAGATGGCATAGTCCTTAGGGCTTTGTGGGTAACTTAGTCATGCTGACGGCTGTGGGAATGCTCAACACTGAGCTATCTTTTTCTCTGAAAACTTTTCTGGGGTGAAGTTGTTCAGCACACATGGATATGTTGACCTTTAAAGCACAGCTTTTCCTGTGATTCATATCTTATCCACAGTGCACCTGTGAATAAGGCCAATATCATTTTTCACTAGGGAGAAAGAGGAAGTGATGAAACATTGCATCTGGCCACTTCGAGAAAAACAAAGCATGAAGCCTGGAGCGAATATCATACATGATATCCTTGTCTGTTTTCACGTAAATAAGTTAAAGGAGAGCGACAGAATTCATCTTTTGTTAATCCCATGTCTACCGTTATGAGTGAGAACCAACCTCAAAGGGAATGAGACTGGAAGGCGATACAGAGTTTGATGAATGCCAAATGTGCACTGCTGAAAATGGGAGTAATTTCACAAGAGGTGAGGGCTGCATTAAAGCACAGCATGTCTTTGGTTTCCACCAAAGGGAAGGGGCTGCATTCGACTCATTCATACCCGAGTGTCATGTCGTAGACCGCGCAGGTTACTGATGGCTGTGGTAGTGAAACAGTCTCGCATCATGGCTGACTGGTGTGACAGTAATGTAGACTGTAGCTGCTAATGGGACCGCTGGGACTTTCCACCGTGCGCAACATCAATCAGGGTCCTCAACACTCTCACTCAAATAGTCCTCCTCACTCACTCAACACACAGCAGATGTCCCCTTCTGATCCTCCAGCACACATAGAAGTAATGCCAAATGCATGCTAAAGATGCTGTTTTGTGGGAGTGGAAAAAAGCTAGGTGTGTCTGTGTAGTCAGTGTTCTTCAATGAAAACTCACTGTTAATAAATTTGTTTTGAATTAGGTTGTTTAATGCTAGAGGCCAGATCTTAGAAACTTTTATTCTTTACGTCAAGTGAATTATAAAGAAATGGGGGATTCTATTAGGGCTGTACTAATCACTGAATTTAAGGATGAGCTGGATCATTTTCATACAGATTATATCTTGTAGTAAATTAAAAGTTTGCCCAGTTTCTACTGTGACTTGCTTAGTGCAGGATACCTTTTCTACTTCATCCTTTCCTGAATCAAGGAAGCAACAAAGCCATCTCATTTTCCAGTCTACTCTGCCTTGCAAATGTATCCATACTATTCAAACATGCCTACATCCACTAGATGGAAACATTGTTTGAGTAGCAGAACATACTTAAAAATATTTATAAATGAAGATGGACAATAACATAATGGAGGCTAACACAGTTCTATCTTATGAATCAGATTAACTTTTAAAGAATGAGTTTGCTTTCTGCATTTCTAGAATGTTTCCCAGCTTGTTGTCCTCCAGAAATTTTAAGTAGATATTATAAATTACACATTTACAACATATTGCTGTAGGAATACATTTTTGTCAAAATACTTCAGTTGCTCCTTTGCTGTTTGTTGATATTTTACTTTGTGTGTGTCTTGTTAACATTGAACATGAGTTGTGTTAAATGACCTTGATTTTCTGTGCTTTTTCAAATTTGCCATCTCCCCATATGGGATTGCAGTTTGACAACGGCAGTAGAGGAAGTGAACAAAGTTATTCAGTCCGTGTTGGTCACACTTCTAAATATTCAGCAATTAAAGCCGGAGCACCAGGAATGCTTAAGACATTTTACTGCTGGCAAAGATGTCATGGCCCTGCTCTCCACAGGGTTGTTTATAGTACACCCACTTTCTGGCAGGCTTCATCGAGCTGGTGCATGGTCATATGTCAAGGCCAAACGTTAGTGTTTAGGTAAAATCAGATCCAATCGTTTTAAACTTGCAGTTTTCAATGCAAGTTTTAAATCATTTCTCAATAGTTGAGGGTCCAGGATTGCAAAAACTGCTACAGCAAACCCTAAAAACTTGAGTCTAAAGGTGGTTTTATAAAGCACTAAGTTAGAGGTTGGTATTGCCTAGGGATGTTGCACTTTTTAGATACCTGTTTAAAAAATGCTAACTGTTACACAACTCAACATTCTTTAGTTATTGGTTTGTCGAATAAAATTTAATTAAGCTTTAGGGGTTAGTCACAATGTAATTAAGTATGATTAGGTTTAAGGGGTATGAATACACAAAAAAGTCAAACTACATGTTTTCTCTACTTTCAGCTCATGTTTGCATACAGTAAGCGATTGTTCCAAAGTCTGTGATTCAAAGTAATTATCTGCACTTGGTAGATTAATTGATATTTATTGGAGTTTCTTCATCAGTTCAATTTGATTATATTCTATAAAATAATTAAAAATTTTATGTAATTAAATCTGACTGTAATTTTGATGTACTGTAATAATTACAATTTATTTGAATCAATTTTGGCCTTTAACATATATTTTTTCTACAGTGCCTCATTGTACTGCAGTGTTCCACCAAAGGACAGAACCTGTGTACTGTGGTCTCTAGAGGCCATAGCAGAAAGATCACCTTCACATGTGAAGCCATACTCAGACTTAGTTGAGATGTCACTTTTTTATTCCCTTTGCCTTTTACTTCGGGCCTCTAGTCATGTGCTGAATCGACACAGCAGTGTCTGTTGGAGCGCAACATTGATCCCCCACCCCCAGTCAGGACGTCCTCAGGGAAAAGCGCTATATGCTTGGAGCAGCAATGCTCCTCTTGTACTGAAAAATGCTGAGACAGAGAGAGGATGCTCTGATCTGTGTAAGATATAAACCTTAACACTGTATGATGGGCGTGATAGATTGTAACCTTTTGATAAAGTTTCAAGGAGTTACTGTGGCTATATTAATCTTCTGGTTTTAGAAAGTAGGTACTAGCTTATATCTTGACCGCCAAAGCTCTGCTTACACCTGAACCTCAGTAAACATCAGTTAGTAGGTTTCAGTGAAACCTCTTATCCAGGATTTTCCATTTTTTACACACTTTCAGAACATGATCCTCCTTTTGTGTGCATTTATGTTCTCATTTCCTACTTTTCCACAGTGACACTGGCGTACAGCTTTATGATTTCCCACTTTTTTGTAGTCAGCCCTCCCCCCCGTAGCCTGTGAATAGGGTAATTATGGACCCTGTAGAGTAATTACCAGAGCTCGAGTTGTTTAATTACGGCCTTCTCGAGAGCTGTCTGATGCCAGTGACAGCAGAGGCGCCACTCGCTGATGGAATGGTTTCATCCTCTTGACTAAAGCAGCCCTGTGAGGGACAGAGAGAGGAGACATGGTAATAGAGTGAGGAGGCGTGAGTGGGAGGGATTGCAGGGAGTTAAATTGAGTGGGAGAGAGGTAACAGTAAAGCGAAAGTTCACAGTTTGATAAATGTACATGTCTGCAACGGTGAGGGAAGGTTGCAGCAAGGAGTTTGCCTTTGAACAAGACATACAGAACCTTGCAAAAGTCTTTATGCAATGGATATTTAAAATGATTTTTCTCATGATATAACCACTGACATCAATTGGTTTTGTTGTGATGTGACAGCCCAGTGCAGTGCATACATTAGTGATGCACCTGCACCCCATGGCCCTGCATGTGTGCTGGTGTGATGGAGTGGATGGAGGGAGGTGGCCGGGGATGGGAAAGGAAGAACTGGGGGGATGAATAGATAAATACATTCCATTATATTTCAGCCAAATTTGAAAGCCATGTATTCATCCTCTATGTCACAATAATGGATAATATGCACATCTTATAAAATACATTGTTGTGTGGTTGTATAATATCAAAATGTGAAAAAGTTAAGCGTGAATACATTTCCATAATACTCGCATGGAGATATTTTATATGATGCCTGTTTGTTGTTCTGCTTGTTTCTGAATGTTAGCCCAAAAAAAAAAAACAACAACAAAAAAAACACATTTAAAGACTCTCACATGAACACATGACGAGAAGAGGAAAAATTGTTTGTCCATCTCTTTCAACTAGCTGTGACGGCCATCCTGGTCCTCAACAGTGAAGGACCTGTGGACCTGAAGATTTGTGGGGCAAAGGGCAGGGAGGTCAATCTCCAAACCAGGGGAAAGGAATTCAACCCGGCAGCTTGACATTCCCCCTCACTGGGAAGATGATTCTGTCTCCGGACAATCCTGAAATAGTGCATGGTGAGAAGTTTCCCGCCACCCACTGACAATAATTCAAATATCCCCACCACTTAGATTCATATCTTCCCCCGAAGGTCATGACACGTGTTTTTGTTTTTCATTCAGATGGAATTCAGTTCTCAGTAATTCCATCCCAATGGAAATTGTCTGCTGGACACACTTGCATGCATGTTTACCAAACATATGCCTTTCCAAAGTTTTCATCTTTTTAACTCATGATTGAGCTCAAGCTTTGGTGGCGTAACAACCTGTTAAACCTTTGTTCGAATTCCAGAAGTTGCATGCAAGCCATGTTTGTTTTACCAATGCACCAGAGTTGCTCGTAACTCAAAACAACAGATGAAGATGTGAGTGCAGAAACTGTTTCCTGACAAATGTGACGACTGACAGCGACCTCTTGACTTCTTGAACCTTGGCCCCTCCACGTTTGCCAATTGTAGAAGAACAGCTTTAATAGCAATAACCTTTACTTTCTATATGCATTTGTATGACGTTTTGAGCAGATGCCAGCCTCGCAACAAGCTCAATGACCTACATGTGTTCCAATGAACGATCATCAAACAGAGAAGTTGCAGCTTTGTGAATAGTTGTGGCTATCTGTGATATTCAGCATGGTGTCTGACAGATGTTAAAGCATGGCAGTGAAGGGCCGCAGGGGATAAATAGTGATAGATGAACCAGCTGCCTTCTTGGACTGATGTACTGCAGCAAGAGAGGATTTTAACTTTTCCAGACCTCAATGTTGTCTGACTATGGCTCTGTCATTTTAAAAACCTTCATCATGTTTTTCTGTTTACGTCTAAATAACAATATATTTGATTTTGGGTGGTGCATATTAATTCTTGGTTTGTAAAATGAGTTTGAAAAGCTTGTTTGGAGGTTCTGTTTACAGGTTGCAACATCTTTTTGTCACATGTTCATTTTCAAGCATCTGATGCTCAACACTTATTGTCACTTTCAGAATTTAATTTGTCTTCCAATATTCATTTGTTGAATGAATATGAAAAAAAAAATGTTGCGCGCTCTCTTGACAATGTTAGCAATTATTTATGCTAAAAGGTAAAATTGTATATTGGCATCTACTTGCGGTAGAAAGATATTTAGGCTTGATCAAATGGACTTACCAATCCTGATTTTAAATATCTTTGCATTTTAAATTTAGATGGCACATATTGACAAAAGACTTTCCAACCTCAGATACTCATAAAATATGTCCAGTGTGTGAAGAGGTGATGAATGATGAATAATTAAGAGACATACACTTTTGTGACTAAGGGTTTTGCTTCCTTTTGTTCTGTTTCCTTCTTTGCAACACTTAAGTTTTAAACTTTTTGTTTCCATTTCTTTGTTTTTCATGTTCCAGAATCCGACATGTTAGAAATGCATTAACACTCTCTGCTGAGCTAAGCTGTCTCAATCACAAGAACTAACAAGCTGTTTTGAGCTGTCCCTTTGATTGGCCGACAATAAACAACATATAATTAGTTTCCTGCCAAGCATAGTTACTCTTTCAGCACCAATGTTCCCACACAAAAATAACTCCACTGCATTTAGAATGAACTTAGTGTGCCAGCATGTTTGCTTCTTGGTCACCTGGCAGACCTAGTTGTCTTATTTTGATGATGCCACACAATCTTGTGTGGCATCAAGATTGTGATACCACAAGATTGTGAGAACCATAGAATTTCTGCAATAGTTGTTGCACCTTTTCCAGTGACAACTACGAATTAACGTTCCTGCATTCCATATATGAGTCTTCACTCCAATTAGTGAGAGAAAAATGACTGAGAACTAAGACAAACTCAGTCTTGCAGTGTGAGAAGGAAACAAACCACAGTGCAGGCAATGGCATAAAGAAACTTTCAGTGAGACTTGTTATCGTCAGAATAGATTTCAGACTCAACTCCTCCACCTGAGTGGCCTCGTCATTTGGCTCACCATCTTATCAGAAGAGTGAAGTAATGTCAACACTCCTCTCTTCTCACTGTAACGAGAGCCAGAGCTAGGCTCCTGCAAGTTGTTCTGCTAGAAATAAGACTGTTCATTGATTTAACTGGAGACCATAGATCGATGATATTCTCTAGAGTGAAGACTGAAAAGGCAGTGTACGATTTTAGAGAAAATAAAGATAAAATATAAGTCCTCTCTGTGGATTCTGAAGTGTTTCCAGTGTCACATGAGGGTGTGGGTAATGTGGTTGGCTGCCAGAGTCTGCTTTTTAATTGGCTCCCCTGTGTTAATCATTGCACCGTTCTCTCCCGGACTCCTGAAGCAGCAGTATACTGCAATACTTTTGCCTATTAGGACTGACAGTTTTGCATCCATCGCTTACTGTGGTCAATTCCTCATCCTTCTGTCTTAGGACAGGCTCTCAGACATCTTTGCTTTCTATTTTTTCTTTGGCTCTATTGTCTCTTTCCAGGTGCTTTGTGTACACATGCAGAATACCATTAACCTGTCTCCTGGTCTCCGTCAACTACAACAGCGCCTGTCCATTGTGCGCCACGGCACTTTTTCCAAACGCCTTTAGCGGAGATGAAAAAGCCACCTGACCTCTGAAAGCAAAGCTTGCAGTCGCTGTGATCGCTCTACCATTTGCGGCCCTCCCCGCGGTTTGCGTTTGCCCCCACATCTCACAGCTTCAGATGCTCTCGCTGAGATCAAACCCTCAAAGTCCTGACCCCCTGCTGAGACTCCCCCTGGAAGTGCTAATGACCCTGTTTGTCTGAGGAGCCACCCGCTCTTCTTCCCATGTGCGAGCCCTCTTCCCCTGCCCCGGATCCGTCCTCTTTAATAGTGATTGCTTTGCCACTTGTGCGCTTCTCGTATGACCTTAGAAGGCGGAAGACAGCTGAACTTTCACTGCAGGTCATCGTGTTTGGTGGGAGAGAAGTGCTTGGCCAGTGGGGGTGGGGACAGAGAGGGCAAACACCTGCTGACTTGCCACTGACACAGGTGTTGACGTGTCATGCAGTTTCGATTTCTACAACAGTTTTTAAGGCTATAGTCTCTTGTTAAGATTAGGTTAGGAAAGATTTTTTTTGGACGACTTGATCGACCTGCAAGTTGTAAATGCAGTCAGTGTTAGGACTGCTAAATGTTGGTATCAGCACCGGTGGGATGTTCACACCCTGAAAATAAATGAAATATTCAGCGTAAATCAATCCTCAAATAGAAAAAGACAAAGAAACCAATTGGACCATTTCCATCTGACAGTGGTTCAGCAATAAAAACAATTGAAGAATCTGATATGAGAGCTGTGGCTACATACCTGGTGTTTTTCAGTGTTGCGTTCTTCTGGGTCAGCGGTTAGGATCACAAAGAGATCATCTGAACTGTGATAATACTTTTCTGGACTTGAATCACCTCTACGTTATCCAAGAGACATGAGTCTTAAAGTCCACCAACCAGCCCCTCGGCTTAGGGCTCCAATTTACAATGAACCCTGCAAGTAATTTGCAGATAAGCATTTTCAGTGATCCTTGAGAGTGGCGACACATTGTTCCTTGCAAAACTACTTTTAATTGTTCAGGTTGTTACTAGATTTGGGGGAACTGGCAGGGATGTGTGTGGTCAGTCAATTAAGGGTGTTGATTTTGAGCTCAGTGTTTTTTTGTTTTGTTTTTTTGCATGTGTTTAATGATTCTAGCTTAAAAAAAGCAACAAGACATCTCCCAGAGTCCTACCGAATACATATTAATGCTGAAATGGAAACAGTGAAGCCATATTCAACTGCTTGAATTGCTTCCACAGATGTTGTTTCAGTAAAATCTTTAAATCTTTTAAATCTTTCACCTCTTATTCTGTTTGCAATACATTTGAACTTTTTACTTGGCATTTTATCAACCCCAGCTGAAAATTTAAACGTTGAGGCGTTGATCAAAACTGAGTTCAGTCTAATTGTGGAAAACATTCCTACCTTCGATAACCAGTAATCAACATGGCTGTACGGAAAACGCTGTGATCCCATGTAGCATAACTAATGTCTGCCAATAATGAAGAGCAGGATATATGATCATTATTACTTTTTAGTTTCTGACTTTTAAGGGGAAGTAGAAAATTTCCCCTTTGGCTTTTAAACGTGTCAGCATATTTTAGAATGAACGCCCTGCTTTATTTATCATTTCTGTTCGGAAAGAGTTTGTCATGGAGAAATACTTACTGTTGTTGTCAAAAACATACAGTCCATGCAATATTTAAAGTTTAAAATTATGTTATGTACTGTGGCTTGCAAAAGTATGAAAGTTTGCAAGCCTCTTTTAATATTTATTTATTTTTGCAAAAGCTTTATAGGATTTTGTTGAGATTGTTTTTGCAGACCGACACAAACTATTATGAAGTTATGAAGTGGAAGGAAATGTTATGAGGTTTTCAAAATCTGAAAGAAAAACTGGAAAGTGTGGTGTACACTTTTGCTCAGCATCATTTGTGTTGGAACGGGTTCTGAATTGGATTTAGGTCTGGACTTAAACTGGAACTAGTACTTTAATATGATTTGATGTAGCCCTAGCTGTTCATTTAGGGTAGAGATTAAAATATTTTTAACAACTAACCATTTATTTAGCCTCATTCAACCTTCTATCGACTCTGAGAATCTTTTCTGTTTGAACTACAGAACGGCATCCCCACAGCACCACTAAGAGTCATACACGCAGTGTTTTGCATGTAGGCCAAAAAATTCAGTTGTGGTCTCGGTTGTACATTTACTTGACTACTTACTGTCTTTCATAGCCCTTTTTTTCTTTCGGCCTTCTTGCCACTCTTTTATAAAAAACAGATTTAACTGTTTACACTGAACTGTTTTCTCTGATCAACTGGGTGAAATTTGACTGTTTCTGCCGCCTTGCTTCTATAACACATTAAGTAATGTGTAGTTAGTAAATGCCAACAATATTTGTCTTCATAATTAACTTGGACACTATTTACCATTCCATGAGATTAAAGGTGGTGGTGACACTATAAAACATTTGATTTAAGAAACACTTTTGTCCTAATTTTAGTGATTGAATATTTTATTAAAAATCAAAACCAGAAATGCGAAGGCTATTTGGTCTTTATATTTGAAAAAAACTAACTTCCAATTTATTAGCATTACGTGAAATTAATTATTCCATGCATTTATTTCTTAGCAGTTATCTAAATATCTATTTCCAAAATGTACTCGTAACATTTTTGTGGATGTTTTTATGTGAGGGCAGAGCTACTATTAAAAAACCAGTCGTTCCTTTTTTATCATCCCTCAGCATAATTCACAAGCAGTCACACAGTGGTCCGTATAAACTTGCGAGGAATCCACAATGAGCACAAAGACATTATTTTGGGCGCAGAAGGGTAGGTTAGAAATCAGAAAACCAGTGACTGGAATGTTTCTTGGCAGATGGTCTGATTGTGCTGTAAGCGGCTGCTTGTGAATGAGTCAAACCCACTTCTTGGTGCCCGTGAGAAAAAGTACCTGTGAGAAACTGACCAACTACACATCTAGCCTGCTGTCTGATTAGTCAAGAGTCCAACATAAGTGCTTCAGATGCTTGTGGTTTTCATTTTAAGGCCTTGACAAGAATCCAGATAATCTTGTGGGGGTCTGAGAATAACTTCTCCGCTATGTGAAATCTGCAGAGGCAGAGACAGCCGATTGTAGATTTCCTGCTCTGTGTGTAATTAACCAATCACAGTCAGTGATGAGCCATGGAAAGAGTAAACACTCTCCTTTTTACAACAATGGAACTTCTAAGAGACTAATTCTCAGATGGTTCCCTCTTGTCAGGATGTTTTTCTTCTAATTCCAGACCCAAATCATTTTGACGTTGTGATTATTTCATGCTTGATGTATAATTAGATGAAAAGCTGACCTTTAACACATTCATGTGGTTGCTATATTTAAACTGGAAAATCTGACTTCAGGCTTACAGTGCATATTTGATTACTTTAACTGTTCTGTGATGCTCAACACACATGTTTGCAGAAACAAATTTGAAGCTGATTTTTTTATTTTAAAAAAATCACAAAGTAATGATTTAATGCCAGAGACACTGCTTTGAAAATTTACAACATAAAAGTGAAATTATTCTCTCCAAATGTCTATATGGACTCATAATATGATTAAATAGTAAATACAACTAAATTGCAACAGTTCCAGCAGCTCCAGTTATTTTCTCAATTAGTTTGAATTGTCACAATAAAAAAAGAAATCTGGTTTTTTTAATATAAAATAAAATTTATTTTAATTTTTACCCAGAAATAATATTTTTGCTAAGTGTTTTTTTTTTTTTTTTTTTTTTTTTGCTTCTCTGGGAGGGTTTTGTGGGTTGCAAATGTTAGTCAGACTTCACAGTTAGTAACTGGTGCCTTTGTTTTATTGAAATCTGCAGCAATTTATTTTCTCTCATGACCATTTCAACTTAGAACAAACTTCAATGGATTAATCCATTGTCACCGAAGACCTCTGTTTCTTTAGTTTACTCTTAAAAAAAATATTAATTCTACAAAATATTTTTATATCAAAGCGGATATGATACAAGGAAACAATCTACCAACTGATGAGAGCAATAAAAGTAAAATTTGTAAATCCATCTTTGTTTTCCCATCTCCAGCAAATAGTCTTTCTGAATTTGATATTGAATAAATATAAACCTCGTTGCAGCAACGGGTAGACCCCATTACAGCTGGAATCAATAAGATCTAACCAAGGAATCTGATGCATGGCACAGAGAGAACGTCAATGAGTGTCAAACATTCTATAATTACTCTCCAGCATGTAAAAATAAGTGCCTGCGGTCCTCATTCTGTTTTGATTGCTGGTGTTATAAAGGGATTGATGGTGCCTGCAGAGCGACTGCTGCCTCTTAAACAAAATTAGGTTACAGACTGAAAATTTGAGGATGAGCTTCTGAGGGCAAACTGGAGACCCCAAAAATGGACTTCAAAAAAAAAAATTCCTTGGGGGAATTTTAATTACATTTGACCCTCCAGACCATTATTATCATCACTTGCAGATTTTATGGCTCTTTTGGTGTCTTCATGGCAAGATTTTCCTCATGCACTGTTGCAGTTCACGTCTGAGTGGAGATTGGCACAAATAAAGTCAGAACCCATGAGACCAATGCGGCGGTTCTCAACCAGAAAAGGTGGAATGTGCCCTTAAGGTACACGACCAGTCTGTCAGAAGTGCAGGTGTCTTGATTACAAATGATGATGGAATTTATAGTAGAACCTCATCAGTAGGAATGCTGCTGATTGGTTTGTTGTGTGAAATGAGTTGAGCAAAAGAGCCAAGCTTTCCGTTTATTGGCCTGTCTGTGTGTGTTGACTATTATTTATATTCAATAAAATGACTCATGACTGAAAGCAAAAGATTTCAGAGCAAGCGGCTAAAATGAGGAATCTAAGGATGCCTCGGCCCACCATTAGATAAAGAGTGAGAACCTCTGTTATTTAGTGGAACCTTGGAGTAGAGTTACTGCTCCTCGACATCAATGTTATTTTTTTTTTTTATTATTATTTTTTTTAATAATGTAGTCCACTAACTTACCAACTAATTAACCACAGTAGCCAAATGCCACCACACATCCAATATAGAGAAGGGCTGGGTGATTTCTGTGGCTCTGCTGTGGATATTTGAAAAGAAACCTTTTAGAAACCAAGTGCAACATCTTCTGGGAATCATTCCATGACCCCACAGTGTGAGAGCTGGATATTGTTAGGAGACAAAAATCAAAACCCAATTTAAGGCTTGATTTGTTTTACTTCAAGAGAGCCACATTCTTAGCTGGAGGTCTAAATTGTTTGCATTTTACCATTGGAGACCCCTTTGTTGGAGTTTGTTGGAGCTGTACAGCAGTATAACGTCTCTTCCTGAGGGACATTTATTGAGTTTGAAAAAGGGCAGGTTAAGCCTGTGGTATCTGAACATGTCTAATGGACCTGCAGGAGTCCCTAAGGGGAAGTTGGCAACTACGGGTCAAAACGGGGTTATGTTTACTCAGTGGATGTTGAAGCGTGCCGAAAGCCACGTGATTTCTTCCTTGTCCTCCTTAACTTCAGCCACCTATTCTGTGTCTTTCGGTCTGAAGCACTGTACACCAGACCAATGCCACATCTGGATGCAATTCCCCAGCAAGCTGACACTGAGATATTTGCATGAAACTCTTAAAGCAATGAGAAGTGGGACAATTTTAGTATGGCCAAAATGGAAGGACAATAAAATAGTAAAACAAAACTGCTGTTTCATATTTCTATTTCTTTGTTATGCAACATGGCATCTGTGAGGTCTAAACAACTGCGTGAACTATGAGTTGCAGATTTAAACAAGTCCGATATATTTACATGGATATTTGTAGCCTTATGGGAATAGGTGGGGAGAGCTAAACTTCATAGTGGAGGCCTGTTTTAAAGTCGGCAGTCACATTTTATTAAATCCAGCTAGATTTTGCAGTACCTGCCAATGGTTAACTGTGGTTTTTGAGTAATTCACTTGGGGAAATAGTTTGCTATGGCAAATCAATATATGCCTTTGTATTTGGACAAAAAGCAAAGGTGAGACACTTAAATTTTCCATGCAGCCGTCTTGACTAGGGCTCTCAATAAAAAAAAACTTAAAAAAAAAACATATATCACTGCCAATTATTCTTCACGTAAAAGTATTAAACTTTTATTGGAAAAGTTGCTTAAGATTTTTCAATAGTTGGAAGGTAGCAAAAAATGCCAATGTGTCCTTTATTAAAACTTATGTTGCACTTTAAGAGCAATTTATACCCCTGCGTAAAAGTTTTATATTTTGCCTCATTTGTGCATGTAATCCGTGATTAATTTCAGACATTTCTGTCTCAAATGTAGCCAATTAGGAAGATGAATAGTAATCAGTTTAAATGCAATATGGAAATAAAAATGAAAGGAGAACAATTCACAAAGCTGAACATAAAGAAATCATGCTAATATGCCAGTGTTTTACAAAAAGATGTTTCCATTTTGGAAAGAAAAATAATTATTTTGATATCTGGACCCTTTTTACTTGAAAACTGAGTAGGTGTTAGTTAAAAAGGTGTCTGAACAATATCTACATGAACAATTTGTCTGTAGACATCGAAAAGTTAAAGTTGGGGTATATTTGATGGGAGCTTAGTAGACCTCTTAGTTGGACTTCTTACCTCATTCGAAGTTTATATGTAAAAATGTTTAGTCAATATTGATAAACTTAAACAAATGTGGTAACACCAGCGGGGATCAAACTCAGGACTCCACAGTTACAAGCATCTTAAACAGATGAGTTTCACAAGTACTTCATTTTCAGCATATAATGGACAATTAAACACACTTTTATCCGTTCCAGTTTCACTCCAATAAAATTGCTGACTTTTTTCAACAACTACAAATAACTCTATTCTCCTTGAGTGTCTGAGGATGAATTTGTGTGATAACAATAGCTCACATGTGCTGCCACTTCACGCTAGTTCTGGTTGGAAATTAATATCCTCCTGTATGGGATATTCTTATTAATTAACATAGCAGATGACTTAGAGTGACACAAGGACAATGCAATGCTGGTTTTCAGTGAAACTGTAACCGTTTTGTTGCAATTCAGCCGCTTGTTTACTCATCACCAGTGATTGGAGTCTGACGCTGGCACCTTTTCAGTCCAGTTGTCATAGTGGAACTTTATTGGAAAATTTTGGCTCTCATTATTTCCAGAATGCACCTCATCAGTAATCAGTTCAAAGAATCTAGATAATCCTTCTTGTAGACTGCCAGGGCAGTGCAGATGTGTAATGTTATATGTATCACACTTAGATCATGTTTTAGGTCCATCTAACCTCATGTATGTGAGGTACGTTAATGAAGTTAAGAGTTGATCTGACTTGTCCAAATTTTGTGGTCACAAGAAAAATGGAAACCAGCTGGGAGATGTCACGCTGTTTATCGAACTTTACCTTTGACTCAGACTGATTACATGAACACTATCTGGCAAAGATGAACTGGTGCTGTGGAAGCATTCAGTGGTCTGAAGCTATCTCACATGAATAATTTTGCGGTCTTAATATAATTCCACGTCAGATCTATTGCCCAATGGGACATGGTGATCCACCTCTGACGTCAAACGTATAAAGCACTGTTATGCTAAAGCCTGACTTGCATCCAACTAGAAATGTACACAAAGTCACCATATAAAGCAAATACCATAAAAGTTAGTAGGAGTAATTTAATCATACTGTTATAAAACCTGTATTCTGCCTGCAGCTCTTGACATTTTGAAAGCTCTTCCCGTGTGTGACTAGTCAGTTCAAATCTTGGACACGTGTTATGAAACATCATTTCTCTTTTATGATTTCTGTACAAATGAATAATACCCAAGATTTATCTTTTTTTTCCTTTGCAGAACTATATTTTCCATTTTCCAAATCATTTACCCCAATAAGGCCTACCGTGTGAGACTACAATGCTTTCTCTGTAAAAAGTATTTCAACTGGACTCATCGCATTAATATATTGTGTTTCTAATAAATCAAAGGTGACATGTGCCAAGAAATTCTCACATTTTTTCTTCAGATCTCCAGAAGCAAAAGGTTTCTTCACAGGAGGTCATCTGAGTAAAACCTATGAGGGTTCTTTTTTTTTCATTTCTTTTTTGCAATGATGCTGTTTGAAATTTCTTGCCCTTTGACCTGAAAGCCAAAAAAATGTAATTTCTATTTTTCTTTGGGGGTTTTCAGCTAAAATAAATTTTACAGGAATATACCCTGATATCTCCAATCCCAAATCAAAAATTTAAAAAATACATATTTGGTAATATTGTTCTAGAAAAATGTCTGCTTTCCCACAATATCAATTCGCATGCATGCCTTTAGTTTCACTTCTGTTAAATGTCCATGTGTGTACCTTTGTGTGTGTTTGAGTGGATAATATAAGGACAAGAGTGTTCAACCCCCAGTGGTCCACTGGGATTTACAAGGTATCAAGTTCTGGTTTTGTGATCCGGTGTAAGAAGTGCCTGACCTGCTAAGACAGCTAGCAAAATCAAATCCAGCTGGGAGATGTCACTCATTGTTTATGAAAATTTATCTCTGACTCAAACTGATTACATGAAAGCCATCATGCAAAGGAACCTTGGTGACAGAAAAGGATTCAGTGGTCTGAAACTGTCTGAGATGAATTGGAATAATATATGGGGGGAAAATGGAATAGAAACTGTGGGAGAATGACAAGTTGTGTTGTTCTTTTTCCTCTGATATTTGAGATCACAGGATCTTTGGCGCAACAGAAATCCAGTGGAATTTATGATTTTCCAAATGAGGTTATTTCATGAAGCTTCATGACTTTGTGGGCTGAACGTTGTTTAGTAAAGTTTATAAATTAAAATATTTTGAGTCAAATTGCTGTATTTTCTATTTCCATTTAGATGTCTCAAATTTTTACATTAAGCAATTGAAATGAACTTGAAGTAAACAAAATCTAGCCATTATAGATTGTGGTAGAGGCACAGTGTCTACCACCAGGTACCTTATACAGCTTTAAAAAAATACTGAAAGATGTATTACCACAGACCGAAATTAACCAAAGCTATTGAGAAGTAATAATGTACTGACTTTTACATTAATCATCCTTAAATTTAATATTTCTTCTTGCGCCACTAGAAATTTTTGGTATAGTTTGGTATCCAACAAAATCTAAAACAGTTAAGGAATAACTGGCCAAATTCAGCAAGCTGCTGCAGAAATCTTGTGGAAGGACACCAAATATGTTTATACAGTTTAAACTGTTCTACAGTTTAAAAGGCAATTCTACAAAGGAAATGTTTGCAAATGTTGGACATTGAAAAAAGTTACAAATAAAACCTTTCTCTCATTCTTCTTGGCTTTCTCAAACATAAATGGATTTCATAAACTGAACTGACATAAAACAAAGACTTCAGTCTGATTTGTCAGTGAGTGAGGAAAATAAGATTGTTTTTCATAGAGAATATCAGACTTAACCTGTACTTAATATTTTCTAGTAAAATAAAAAAAAAAAAGAAATTCTAATTTGCTTTTATCTCCCCATAGTCGGGCTCATTAGTTCATTAGCCAAGAGGTCAGGAGTTCCTATCAGAGCATTTCCTTCAGGTTTCCTCTTCATCTTGTCCAGACCTGAATGTTATGAGCCCTGTCACATTCACAGACAGCAGAAGTCTGGGACCCTCGTCCCAATCTGCCCATCATCTCTCAAAGGAATTCCACTAATGAGGCTCTATAGAGAACAGATGCAGTGAGGGCAGCCTGGGCAAGAACAACCTGCCACAGTCACTTAATGATCATTCACACAAGCACTTATGTCACCGAGGCGTTTTGGACGGATTGTTTGTGTGTGTTTGCTAGCGATGATTTCTGTTATTGTGGATCCACTGACCAGGTCTGTGACTAATTCTACAGTTAATCTCACCAAGTGTGTCAGTTGTTATTCTCTTTCATGACTCATTTGCTTAGTTTATTTTTCCACCTCTTTTCAGATGTCGAACGCATTTTAATCGGCTTGTATGGACCCTTCTTTGCTGTGAAGTCTTTTAAAGGGCAACCCTTTGTAGCAAGTAAATTCATCAACATTTTTGCTCGTATCGGAGAAAAAAAAAGATCCTCTCAGCTCGACGTCTCGAATTTCAGATACGGGTGTTGTTGTCCAGAACTCTCTGTCCACTCTTTGAAAGGGGGCTGACGTAATTTATTATTACAGTAAGGAAGTAATATCAGATGTGATGCTTCCAAATGCCAAGAACAATGCCCAGAACATGCCTCTAATCACACATGGCCACCATTCAGATACACACATGTGCACTCTGCATGCTTTCGGGAAAATGGGCTCATTCCGACCCTCCTTAGGTTTCAGGCCTCAGCTTCAATCACCGCTGTAAATGTTAGGACATGTTTGTGTTTGTGCAATTGCCCAGTGTATACGTCAGTGCCCCATGTTGTTTGCATGAAGTGCGGTTAGAAAGGATTAAAGGGCCAGTTCATAAAAACAAGACGGGGCGGCCAAGAGCAAACAAGGAAATAAAAGGAGTGGAGTCTGTGCCAAGCACTCTCAAACGGTAAAGAGTTGTTTGAGAAGTGAAATTCTTGCGGAGTGAATATACCTGAGCTTTGCTTCTTTCACTATCAAGTGATCTCTAGCATGAGCTTTTGTCACAGCAGTTGGCACAAATGTGTTGACTTATTTTTAAAAAGATTATGTGAATATACAGGGAGATGTTGGCTCTTGAACTGAAGTATTGGTTGAAAGGCCTTTATCTCTTTCAGTTGCATCTTGCCCTTATCTCATTTAACTCCTGACTCTAACCTTTTCCACTGTTAATTTTTCCCTGATTGACCTTCCTTCTCTTCTTTTGTTTTTTCTCCTTGTGTGCAACTTCTACCTTACAAACCCCCCTTTCATGCCTGTCCAGACAAGATACATGTTCCAGGCAATAGTAATGAGCACACATACCAGTTGTTGGTACCTATCAGCTCACACTTACCTCAGTCCTGGATCAGACCACAGATGTAATACAAAACAGAAACAACATGCTAACTCCATCCGGATGCCAAATTTTTCTCTTCAAATTCCTTCCTTCAGTAGAAGCACATATTGAGATTCCAACTGAGAGAATAACGAATTAGAAACTTTACCTGATAAACACTTTGAAACAGTGATATTGTTAATTGTCTTCCCTGATTCCATGTTTACCTGTTTTTAAAATCAACCTTCTATTTTTATTTTATTTTGCACTCACTTGCCTCTTTATTAGGTGCACCTTTTCAGTTGCATGTTAACCAAAGAAGCAAGTTAGCCAATCACATGGTTACAACTCAATGCATTAAGGCATTTAGATGATGTGAAGACAAATTTTTAAAGTTTATGCGGCGCATCAGAACATAAAATAGGGGACTAATTGCGACATGCTTGTTAGACTAACTTTAACTTATTTGTTGGACAGAAGTCTTGTTGCTAACTTTACCTAGCTTTCCATTATGGACCAAAGTATCTGAGTTTTATTTCTGATACCTTTTTATTCAGAATTCAAAGAGGTGTCAGAAGAGCGTCCACTCTAGCTTATGAAAAGGCTAGCTGTTATATACGCATATATATTTTTTCTTGGTCTTTTCAGAGACTGTGTTATTAATTTAATGTCCCAATTTTTAAAATTTTTGCCAATTACATGAGTGCTTTCTTGGCTATAAAAAAAGAGAGTCCATTTCCACCCTAATTGGTTTGACCAGTAAAGTCTGTCTTAATTATCTGTCCCTGTCCAAAAGTGCTAACAGAGAACATGTGAAAATATTATACAGATGGTGGACTGGCCTGTGTCTCCACTGTTGCTTAATGCTTACTTGCCCTATATGTTTGGAAAATGACAAGAGCACAAAAAAAATCTGGAATCAGGTGCAGACTACTAAGAGTCCAGTAAGAATAAAATAATATTACAATTAATATTTGAACATAATTCTTAATAAAGGTGAACAAACAAAACCAGTTCCTCCTAATTAGCTAGCTGTTAAATCCCCTTGGATGTTGCTTCAGGACGATGTCAATGACCGACAGCTTACATGGACACTTTCAGGCCGTCAAGTCAGCACATTTGTTAAGAGTCTGCAAGTGTGTACCGATTCTTAACAGCTCTGTAATCATATTGATTGTCCTCCAGGTCTCAGGACCTTGATCGATTAAGTCATGAATAAGAAGCATCTCTTTGTAAGAGGGATTATGGTTCAAACAACTTCTGAATTTTAGTGTTTGGAGTTGGCTAGTTGAATAACTATTAACTTTGTGGTAGACTGGAATTGACTGACTTCAGAACAATAAGCTCCATACCAAGAAGCTTTGACTTCAAGATTTTGGTTGGACAATCGAAGATGAGCTGAGAGGAAATGAGGGAATTAGTTTCAGAAGATTGGGTTATCTAAGAAGAAAATTACACTATTGATTTTGATTAAAGAACCGTGCCTTATGTGAGTGTAAAAATAATTAGGGGCAATTCTTTAGGTCAGCTTGTGCAGCCTGTGCTTTGTCAGTGCGGTTTTCATGTAATTTGTTTCTGTCTATTTCTGTTAACATAGAACATGCCAGTGTATTTGTCATGCTAAATTCTTTGCTTTATATATTTTCATGAAGCTCAATAGAAGAACAGATACTGTGTTTGCCCTGTGATAAATTTACGATCAGTCCCAGGGTTCACCAACTCTCTCTAACTGTCCACTGGATGTAGGCAACAGCTCTCCTGAGACCCTGTGCAAGATCTTATAGGTTGGATGACTGGTTATTTAGTAGATATGACTTGTCTTGCTATGTCAGCCCTTAATATGTACATACATTTTTGGGAGTAGGGGTTTATAAGAATGAAACTTCCTTTAAAGCTGGAAGTCTTTTCAGGATATACCTCCCAGCTTCACACACATTGAAACTGTATTTTTTGCTTATTGTTTTACCAAAAACAGTATTTAAGCTAATTCAGTCATTTTCAAACCATTCCACAAATTCTCAGTTGGATTTAGGCCTGGGCTTTGACTTGCCATTCTAACATCTGAATATGTTTTCACTGAAACCATTTTATTGTATCTTCACATCCATGTTTAGGGTCGGTGTCCAGCAGGAATGTGAACCTCTGCCCCAGTCTCATGTCTTTTGGAGCATCTTAAAAAATAGTTTTTCTAAATTTCCCCTCATCCCTCCATCTTTCCATCAACTCTGAGGAGCTTGTCAGTCCCTGTGGACAAAAATCATCCATCCACAGGTAGGAATGTTGTGTTTTTGTAGTTGATGTACAGTGACTTATCAAACTTTAAAAGCTTGTGCTATTTTGTAGCTGAACCCTGCTTGGATTTTGTTTTTGTTAATGTTAAATATAGTTGTACTGGTTGTTATATGATTTTGAAAAAGTTCTTGTCTTGGAGTATTAATGATTTCCCAAGTCAATGTGTGTAGGTAGCTGTAAGACTCTCTACAGACTGGGTTACTTAATTCTAAAGGTCTTGCCTGGTCCATAGCGTTAACAGATATTCTTAACATTTGAATAGACTTACTGTCATCAAATAACTTATTCTACTTCCCAAAAATCTTTAAAGTGCTGCCCTCTCAGATCATACAAGTGAAAAAGATATCCTTGTGTGCAGGAGAGGGGAAAGGAGACGAGGTATTTCTGAATTTGTCAAAGAGTATTAATAGACTGTCTCCTTCGGTTTCTAATCTTCAAAGGTCTGACCTAGACGCTTTTGTGTTTTCGTTAGAGAATATTCAGTGTCTGCGAATGTTCCCACCTCTGTGCCTGGTTTCGTGTTTCTGTCCAATATGAAACACACCTTTGCGGCTCAACATGAACATCGCGACAGTGCAAATGCAAGGTTACTCTGATTGGAGGCAGATCAAATTTCACCATGTTATAGGTGTCATTCATTACACTCTTGACATATGTTCATTATACAAAAAGGCAGATTTTTATCAAAGTCCTGCTTTTAATATAGGAAGCTGAAACGCCATCAATGTACCCTTTGTGTTCTTTTTTCCCTCCCATGGAGAGCTCTCAAAGAATATCCTATCAGTTTCATAGGAGGTTCGCTTTGGATGATTTTGACAATGTGCTGAAGCAACAGATAGACAAAGTTATAATCTTTTTGAATAAAAACAACTGTACAGCAGCTAAATGATTCCCTTGAAAGGACATGAAATATAATAATGAAGCATTATGGATCTCTCCCCTCAAATCTGCAACCTTTGCAAAGTGTTAGTCCATTTGACTTCAAGTACCAGTAATTGAGCTTGAGTCAAAGTGATAAATGTCTTGAGAAGAATGATGAAACAGCACCTTGTGACCTTTGGGATTATTCAAGCCAATCTCTGCTTAACATTTAAGCAGTACGTAAGTCAAGATCCATGCATCTTTTGCTTCACCGTAAACCAGTTGACCTCAGCAGTAATATAGATAACAGCAGGGTAATACTAGTATTGAGGCAGTTTGGGATGTAGGTATTGAGAGGAGAGCCAGGCAAACAGAAAAGTGCTTGGCTGGAGCATGGGAATCAATGGCTTGGTAGACAGAAGGCCAATGCAATCAGGGAGCCAATTGAGGCAAACTCTAACCCTGCTGAGCCAGCACCAGAGAAGAGGGAGAGAGTCATTTGGAGCTGGGTGCCTTCTACTTGTCCTCTGCTCAGCAAATACTATCCTGCAAGCACAATAAAGCTGCAAGCAATATTATAAGCATTACAGTTTGTCTCACAATTAATCTCGGTCAAGCACACATTCCCTCATGTAGACTTACATTCTTACTCTCAAACCTCTATGCCTTTCTGTGGTTATTAATAAGAGCCACTGCGACAGAGATGGATGAGATCCATTTTGATTTCAGTGCAATTTTATTTATGAAAAAAAAAAATGGCTGTGGAAGATAACTTGATGTGTGCAAAAAATAAATGGAAAAGAAGAAGAAGAAAAAAAAAACTGCTCGCGAAGGAGAAAAACGCTGCAGTATTTGCAGGTTGAGGTCACTAGCCACGCTGTGCAGAGCAGAAACCTCTGCTCACCGTATGTATGTAATGCTGCTTGTTAAAAGCTGTGACATTACCCCTGTGGATTTCCTGGATCACTTATAAACATCAGCACGTTCATTCCCACCCTCAATGTGAAAACAGTGTTTCAGCACCGCATGGAAAGTCTCGAAACGGCACCTGATGGTGGAGAGATCCATTTCACATTCAACCACAAACTGACACTTTGATTTGTTTTTTTCTTCTTCTGAGTTTTCATTTAAGGGTGGTCCAGTCAGGAGCAGTGAGGTCATTACTTTTATTCAGGCCCAATGAAAGCACCAATTGTGTGGTTATTGTAGACCACAGACAGTGGTAGTTACTGTAAAATCAGCCGAAGTCTAAGCAGGTTCGAGCTCAGAACAAGCAAAATGGCTAATTTGCCCCCCCACATCGTTTAGAATAATACAACACTGTTTTTGTTGTAAGTTGTCTTGTGACTGGCTAATGTGCTGACATGCTGTTCAGTCTTTGCTTGAGTCTCTGTCATCTGGCCTCATTGTGCAGACAGTCTCTTGTTGTTTTCTCCTTGTTATTTTATGAGCTATATGTGTATGTGACCTTAAAAAGAAAATGCGTGCACATGGAGAATATCTATGTTTTGGGCTAAACCCATTAGCCTGGACAGGAAAAGCCATTGTTATTTCCATTATCCATTATTATCCATTTTCTGTGGAAATAAATTTATGAGAGTCAGTTGTAAGACAGATAACTTACAGAGGAACAAAGAGTTGCACTCTGGATTTAGCCAGCATGCCGCTTTCTTCAAACATGACACTTTGAAACGGGGAACTCTGACATTACCAGCAGTGAGGACTCATAAAGTGGTTTTATTGCTTTCTCTCATAACAGGATATTGCAAAAACTTTTAAAGTTGGTGGTCATAATTACAGTTTTATTGCCTAAGTGGAAGTGGGATTTCCACAGTTAGACTTTTTCCCGTTAGCAATATTTTAAGTTTTTTTTACATTAATTCATAATTTATGTCTGCAGGTGGTAATTAATGTGTCACAATACGTAGCAGCTACTAAGAAATTGGTGGAAGCAGAAAGAACTTTCCTGTAAGTCCTATGAAAAGTCCCAGAAAACCTCCTGTCAGTCAGCACTGTTGTTCCAGCTGCCTGAAATTGAAGTTCAAAAGTGCTGAATCTTGAAACTCTTTAAATTGGCCATGAGCAAGACGCTAAACCTCAATGAAGTTTGAGGATGGGCGATGATTAGTACCTTTATGATGTAAAAAGGTTGCACAAAAACAGTTAACCTTATGCTAGCAAAAAACCTAAGTATGTATCTCCTCCTGAAGTAGTTTTACACCCAGTTATGTTTAATTGTTACTGCAATATTTTGTTGGTATCATGGATGCCTTTACTTTCTCTCGTAATAACTAAACAGAGATTGCCTGACTAATTAATCAGCTTATATCATCCTTTACTTTATCAAAATAGCTATGGTAGTCTTTATTTTAAACCCCAAACTAAATTTGTGTTTTGCTTATACATTTAAATCTATCAAAATCAAAATAACAGTAAGCTAATGTCTTAATTATGTCTGATAAATATGTTTAACAGCCAAAAATGTGATAACATATGAAATGTCACCTTCAGTAAAATCCAATATGCCATTATATGCATTTTTGATTCACATTTTCAACTAATTATACTCACGTTTATCATACCACCAGAATCAAATACTGGCCCACAGTTAATTATAATTCCTGCAAAACATTTTACTTCTGATTACATAAAAAGGAATGACATGTTTTGAAGGAAGAAAATCAATCAACCCCTAAAAAGTAAGTTAATGCCATTTAAATTCACATGAAGGGCCAGAGAAGGACACCCTAAGGTGTTTGGTCTAATCCTCTGATATGGTTTACTTAAAGTGCTTTACTAGTCCCTGTTACTCTCACAGGTACTTTTCTAAACTAAACAATTTACAACTGCCAGATGGTGGCCATCCAGGAACCTGTGTCCATCTACTGATTATGACTGATTTAATCAGCACATATTTAGCGGCTGCACCAATTGTCAGACACTTTTACTTTCTACATATATAATACATCCAGAAAGCAATAACCCGACATGTGCTTTCTAGCATCTGATGGGTTGGTTGGCCAGCTGAGCAATATGAAAGCATGTTTTGCTAACTCTGCCCTGGTCATTTCTCTCCAGGGATTGGAAGTGGAAAGTGAATGCTGCCAGTTCAAACATTGGGCTATGACAACTGCTTTCAGCAGCATCTCATCTCACGAACTTATTAGCAAAGATGCCAGCGCGTAAGTGCAGACAGAGCGGTCAGGCACACAGGAGTTTAAACACAGGGTGAAGTGTACAACAGTGGGGGAAATTTGTGCTTGGAAGTGTAGACAAAACCTTTGACAAATGCCGTCTTATCGTGTGTCAGAAACCCCAATTTGACAAGCAAGTAAACACAAAGTCATGGGAAAAACCAAGTAACCTCAAACTGCTCTTGCTTCTTTCATGGGAGATAAGTAGCAACCCAGAACGACAAAATTCTTCCACGTAGTCGGTTATTCCTCTCCACATTTAAAAAAGCAGGAGTTTTGACAGTTTTCTGGCCTAATGGTGTTTAACACAATTGGAAAGATTAAGTACATTAGCCATGACATTTGAAATGCTGTTATGTCTATCAATCGCTACAGGGTTATAAAAGTTATCTCCAAACAATAAGAAGTTCAACTTCCAAAAGTTACAATCCCAGATGTTTGCTGATTTGGATTTTTGTCAGGTCAGATGTTTAAACTACAATAGCAGATGCTCATATATGGACATTTCAGAGTTAATAGGTGTGGAAAAATTACTATCAATATTTATGCATACTTTTTACCACAAAGAAAGTGTGGTTGAAATGTGTCCCTCTTGAATACAAAAAAAGGATGAACAAAAGAAAGAGAATAGTAAAATGAAAAGACTTACACGCTTAAAGGAGTAAACGCATTTAACTTCAAAAACTTCAAGTGTGTTCTTCCCACTGCTGACATACACTCGTGTTAGGCAGCCAGTAGGCGGTTAAAGATGGCCTGAAACTGAGTAAAGTAACAGGAGATTAATTTAAAACACGCAAGTCCTTAAAACTGAATAAAAAAGAAAAAATATTTGGGTATTGTAGAACTTAATAATTTACTGGTGCTAAAAGTGGTTTAATTTACCAGAATTTAATTTGTTTGCAGTGTTAAGAAAAACACAAAATAATCGCCTCAAATCCCCTTTAACCTTCCCCAAGAAAAGCAAATGTAAATGTGTTAGATGAAAGACAAAAAAACATAGGGGTTTGTCTCATATTCTTATGAGAGCTAATTGAAAATATGGGAAGAATACCAAATAATGTAATTTTAATTCTTTTTTTTTTTCATATAAAAATTCTACATTTAGATTTTTTTTTATACAGAGATTAGAGTGAACCAGTTTGAAAATATTTTCAGGACAAGTGTCAATCTTCACTGATACGCCATGCAGAAAAAAATATGAAAAAGGTGCTAAATATTATCAACAGGAACAAAGAATTTAGTGCAGCCAACAACACGTTTAGATGTCAAAGAAACAAAATCAATCCCAGAATAGATCCCTGTGGGACAGCACAGGCATATCCATTAATACCAACACATAGTTGTCAATTGCAAAGATAATTATAAAGCCATTTATGGGACTTGGTTTTTTAAAGCTATTGAATCATGGAATGCACTCAGTTTTTTTTTTTCCATGACTACATTGGCAGTGAAACATTGTTTTTCATATGAATGTACATCATTCAGCAGAAACGGGCACCTTTCTCTTGATGCCTACTTAAACACATCACAAATCAAGGATTAAATGGTGAAAGAAATTTGTTTCATTTCCGCTCATGTACTATTACCCAATGACCTCTACTTCTCTAAAAAAAGAGGAGAAAAATGAATCATAAAAGCATTTCTTTATTTGAGGAATAAGACTATGAATGAGAACTCTTCTACGAGGTGTAATTGAGTTTGATGAAGACATAAATAAAAAAATATGTGGTAACCTCACCAAAAAGAGTTTGCCTCTTAGGGTTGTTAACTAAAATAGCCAGTGACCATAGGCTAAATATCAGTCAAGTTCCAATCCTCCTGTATTTCTTATGTCTTCATTGTTTCTCATATGAGTTTAATGGAATGTGTTGCTGCCAACGTACAGAAAGAATCCATTGCACCAATTTAATTGTATATGACACAATCGAGAAAAAATGCATGAAAAATGCAGATTTTCACGCAAAAACACGTGCATCCATTAATTGGTGTGACTAGTTTATTTTTTTTTAAATAATGTAGAGGTTCTTGTTTCATAATTCTAATAAAATTTGTAAAAAAAAAATTAAAAAAAAGTATATTGATATTTCATGGTTTTAGTTTCATTTGGTGAGTTTTCCATCCATCCAATTCAGGTTGCTCAGTCAGGTTGATTCAAAACAACTCCATGTCATGTGATCACAAGTCCGTGATTTGCTGCCTCACTTTCGATCATCTCCTTTGGCTCTGGTTTGTGCGGCTGACGTTGTTGCTCAGACATCCAGGTGTTTCTCATCAGTTCCGTAAGAGGGAGTTTACAACTCATCTAAACCTTCCCATACGTAGAGGTGCCCTTTTCCCTCTGCTCCGGTTTCACCTTACTGGCAGTGATGAAACTCAAAAGGAACACTTTGCTCCTTTGGAGATGATGATTGTGGGGGAAACTTAAGAGAAAACCAAGCAAGATGTTGAATTCTGCTGAATATGACATTGCTGGCTTGTCTGTAGTTTCAGCCTGTAAAACGTATTGTATTTTATAGTGTAAAATTACTTTCCTCACAAAATACAAAGTACATTAAAAGGGAAATTGTTAATTTTACATTTTATTTTACGAGAAAAAATTTTGTTTGGATTACTATTCAATACCTGAAGTAAATATGTTTCAGAAGCACCTTTTGATTCAGTTGCAGCTTCAATTTTTTTGCGGTACGTCTACCAGCTTTACGCATCTGAGGCTTTTTTTTTTTTTACATTCTTCTCTGCAGACGTGTCAAAATCATTTAGACTAAATGTAGAGATTTTGAGTTTGACTGGGTTATTCCAACATATAAATATCCTTTGATCTAAACCAGGGCTCTTAAAACCGCAGTCCTCAATGCTCAGCCTCCATTAACTTTTAGATGGATCCCTGCTCCAACACACCTGAATCAAGTGGCTAAATTAACTACTCAGCATGCAGTCCAGTCCTACATACTCCTGTAAAGTACCTAATTATTTTATTTGGGTTTGTTAAAGCAGAGAAGCATCTAAATATTGCAGAACACTGGTGCTTGAGGATTTGACTTTGAGACCCATAGTCTAAACATTCCTAACTTTACCTATGTGTTTAAAGTTGCTATTTTGCTGGAATATCTGGAACATTTGGGCCAGACTCAAATGTTCTTCTACAGCCTCCTACGTGATTGCTCTGTATTTTGCTTCAACCATCTTCCTATCAACTCTGAACAGCTCCATTGCCTCCGCTGTAGACAAGCATCCCTACACCACCACCGTGGTTCACTGTGGCAATGGCAATTCAGTTTTGGTCTCATCTGATTAGAGCCTTCTTTGCTTTAAATGGGTCGCGGCTGACTTTAAATAGGGCCTCTTCTGGCTTTCTTCTTGTCCTTCCACAAAGGCTAGATTTGTGGCGTGCATGACCGTGTAATGAATAAATGAGTAACAAATCGTTGCAGGTCCTCCAAAGTAAACTCAGACTGCTTCTCTAATTCACGTAATTCCCCACAAAACTGTCTTCTACAGTTTACTGTTGTGCCATACAATAAATTCTCAAAGTATTTATTGAAAAGTGTTTTGTGAGATCCTCAAACATTGTGATCTTGATTTGTAAAACAACCACTCAACTAGAGTTCTGAGGGTAGTTCCTCGTACTGGATATTTATTTTGGGGTGTTTCATTCCCACGATGCAAATCACATGATGCATTCCACACTTTTCAGATTATTTGTAAAAAAAAAAAAAAACAACAACAAAAAAACCCTAAACTAAACATTTTTTTTTTTTTTTAAATTCACAAAAAAAAAAAAAAAAACATACATTGGTTGGCAATAATACGACTACTTGAGCCAGATCAATAATCTTTATAAAGTCCTCTTCCCATGTGTCACCTTCTTTCTGTCAACAGTTACTTAGGTAAATTATTTGGCCATTTTTTCTTCAATTAAGCAGGCACCAGTAAAACACCAGTAAATATTGTCTGAGCGGGCACTCAACCTTTACTGGGGCCACTGTCCAGCACATCCATCTAATACAAAGCCGAGCTGAAATCACGCCTCTCTCTTTAACAGCCCTTGGGCCCACTTTAAGGAAAGCAGGCACGTCCTTTTCATTGGTGCACCTGGAACTATTTTATGTGGCTTGGCAGGAAATCTTCAAGGTGTAGGCAAAACAGACATTTGTGGACTTGCGATGGAATGAGTTTCTTAGTTTATACAATCCAGAACCATGCCAGAATACGTTTTTATTACATCCCCAGGAATGGTTTTCTGTTGCTTAGTTGTTAAAGAAGCTATTTAGTTGCTGGGGGAGTTTTTTTAAATGAAAGTTGATTATGGAAAAGGACTTTATCATGTAGGTCATTTTGGGGTGAGGCTTAGTGCACCTCCTTTATCACAGTGAAATAAAATCAAGTGTCAGAATCTTAAGTTAACCTCCATATAGGTTCTGTAAAGGCATAATCTTTTGTGATTCGGGAATAACATCAGCTTCAAAGGCAGTTTTCTCAGATGTTAGTTAATAGTCTGACTCATTCCATACTTTCTTTCTCGAATTATACCAAGTATACATTTGACAAACCTCAAACTCGTAAAAATTAAAAAAGAAAAGAAGAAAAAAATCACTGACCAAACTGTAGCTTTTTCTTGAAGAAGGCAGTCTTGAATCAAAGATGCATGCACACCCACACACACGCTTACACACGCCCACATGCATACCCTCAGTCATACATCTGGTTTCAGTTTCAAATGCCTTTCCTCATATAATTTCTCTGTTCATCCTCACTCACACAATAGTCTATTTATCCCTCCTAAATCTGGCCCTGCTCCACCACAGCCACCAATCGGGTCAATAAGTCGCAACATGTCATCAGTGTAATTACGTAATTTAA
Source organism: Poeciliopsis paucimaculata (assembly GCA_903067055.1). Taxonomy (NCBI): domain Eukaryota; kingdom Metazoa; phylum Chordata; class Actinopteri; order Cyprinodontiformes; family Poeciliidae; genus Poeciliopsis; species Poeciliopsis paucimaculata. The sequence continues at coordinate 11,540 of CAEGAD010038428.1, read as the reverse complement.
CACAGAGAAATGCACGTGTCATCCATTTGGTTTGGTATTTACAATTTTCTTAAATAAAAGAGGTAAAGTTATTCAGATGGCATTTCAGAAAAGGCAGTTGCCGTCAGTCATGCTGGATTCTGTGTCAAGGTGGCCTGCAGTTGATACTTGTACTTCAGGGAGAATGTTGTGACAATGACTTATAATCCTCTGTAGGCCACAAGCAAGAACGTAAAAGATGAAAGATTCTATTGAGCCTAATGGAGGCCATGATCTGCAGTTTAATGCATGGTCATTGATTGTCATTATGCCCTTGAAAAGCCAATAAACTGCTGTAGGGCATAGACTGTTTTATGTCATTAGAACTCAACTCACATCCTTCGTCTAAAGAGCATTAAATTATGCACTCCCATTAGCAACCATAGCAGACTGACTGGGAATGAAACTCTAAAGAACCAAGCTTTATATTTTGAATTTTGAGTTTTTCCAAGATACTTGTATAAAACCTTCAACCTTTTTTTCCCCCCACAAACCAATAGTTTCCAATAAACTGTTTTCTCGTTAACACTTGGGCTTTTCTGTTAATTGTAGGTGCTTGGTTCCATACACCCAGCACCTGTTTTAAGCTATCCTTCTCCTTGTGTTTACAGTCCTTGTGACTGGAATTGACAGAACCTACTTCTGGTTTTCTGCCTGCGGCACAGAGCATTCCAGTACTGTGCAGAGGTGTTGGCTAATTAGTCTGTTGACCTTTTGGGTCAAAGGTTGCAAGTGTTGCAAGCCTCAGGGGAAGCCTTGGATGTTTTAAAAAAAGTTTTTGAATGTGGACACCTAAAACAGAGGGATACCCCCAAGGTTTCAAGGACTTTCTTAAGCGCAGTACCTGGGTCATAAAATGACAGGTGATGGAGATTGGTATGGAGCTGTTGTGCTTCATTGACCCCTGATGTATTGCTCCCCTAAAGCTCTCAGGTGAGGCAAAGAGCTTGGACTTGACTGTGCAAGAAGAGTAGGCAGTCTTTCAGATATTCGACCTAAAAGTTGCTTTGGGCTGAAGGTAGATTTAATTAGTAACCGGGCAGCAAAAACAGTGGATGAATTCACAAAAACTGAGTCATAGGACAAGATATCCATGGTTGGATGTCATGGATCATGGATATCCAACCAATCAGAATATAATAGTTCATTTGCTTGACTAATTTTATATATTTCCTAACATCAAAAAGAGAACCCAAAGGCTCATGTTTAAAGATTTACAAAATCATAAACTGTGTTTTAAAGACTCTGTTCAGTGAAGATTTTTACATTCAAATTTAAACAGTCTAAGCATTTTCAATTTTGAATAAGCGGCGGTCAAATGTAGTTCAAAGTCTTAAAAAGAAAGTGTGAATTCGTCCTTTATATTAAAGGTGATAGAAAGCCGCAAAGAAGAGGCCACACTTAGTATCATCAGTATCCAACAGTTATTTAGCCACTGGATTTTCAGAGAGCTTACAAATTATAGGTGCTTACATTTTTTTTCTTCAAAAGAAGAACCTTAAGGATAGCTACAATGTGTCATGTGTCAACAGGGTATTACATTCAAGTAATGTAACATAAATATTGTTTTTTGAAAGAAAAGTTGGTGAACAAACAGATTGAGAGTGGGGTACAATGTTAGCTTTATTTAGATTATTGCATTCTTTTCTTTTTTAATAAGTTTGATAATTGTTGTGCTGCTAAACTCAATCCCAATTTAAAATCCCAGATGACTACTCCAAAGAAAGAGTTTGCCATACCTAAATGTTTGCTCTGGGGACCACTAAGTGATGAGCTTAGCAGTCATGACATTCTAAACGTTGACACAGCTTATGAAGCCTTTTAAGCAGAGGCACAAAAAGAGAAGAAATATATCTGTTGAACTCAGAGTCCTGGGTTCACTGAAACACCTCGTACAGACCACAGCAGAGACAGTGATTGAGTGAGAGAGAAGACGTGTGACAAAAGGAGAACAGGCCTCGGCTCACAGATATGGTAACCCCATTCAAGTCCTGCTCTTTTTTTTATTATTGATCTCAGCCTGTATATTTTTCCCCTCTGTGACAGGTGATACCTGACAGCCACGAATCCATCACAACCCCCTCTCTGATCTCCCACTGTATCTTTACTACACAACCACCCACGTGGAATATGTACTGGAGATTTTTGAGAGAGCATTCTCACTCTCCATTGCCCTGTGGGCTTTTCGACATAGTGCAGATGACTTGTCAGAGTCGGTGTGTGAACGTGAAAACTGGGAGTCTGTCCTGTTGCATTACTTCCTGGGGAGTAACAATATGATTCAAGAAATTCAGTTATTCCCCTAATAGCAACTTTGGATCGCTTAAATTGTGAAACCTCGAGAAAGTTGTGAATACACCCTTTAAAAAAAAAAAAAAAAAAAAAACAAAAACAGGGTGTATTCACTTAAATAGCTGGTTTTCCCATAATAAACAAACCAATCTGATTAAGCACTGTAATTTGTATTTAAGTTATTGTGGACTGATACTAATATATTTTTCTGACTTCAAACATTTAGGAGTGACATAAATGCAAAAACAGAAGAAATCTGTAAGGAAAAATCTTTTTCTAGGTGCTGCATGTGAAAACCAAATGTCGCTGAGATTAGATCATATAACATCGCTATCTGGAACCAAAGACTGCAATACTGTCTCAAGGTAGTACCTCATTTCCCATTAGCTTGCCTGAAAGTGATATTCCTGGTGTGCTTGGAGATTTGTTAAGGGCAAATAAAAAGTTTGGTTTGCCTTTGTACTACCACTGTATGTTTTATAGACTATTGTCTGTCTCTGAAAACCGCAGTGCAGTGATGTTGCTTATTGTGGTTGCCCAATGTCCGGTAATCAGTTAATAATTGTCTAATTGAGGAACACAGTGGTAGAAATGTATTTCTTACAGAGCCAAAGCGCCATCAATTTATGTAACTATTTGCAGCGCTGAATTTTACATAAAAATGTAGATTATTACATAGAGTTTAAAGATATTCGATAAGATTAGAATTTTGTGATATAGTTCTGTAAAATCAAGAACTCCCAATTTTTCCCAGAGTAAAAATTTCAAAGCACTTTAAATGTGTTTTAATGTAGTTAATTGGTGTGAAAGCTTCAAAACCATGTTTGTGTAGTCCAGCTATTGAAGAGCATATATATATTATTTTCATAAATAGGTGTTTCCTGATTATCACAGTGTTTTAATAAAGAATTTCTTTTCTACTTAGAATTATTCTGTAAATATTTGAGCGTCCTTAAATATTTAAGATTCTGAATGAGACATGGTCAAATACCTTGACTCACTCAAAACATCACCCTTACAAAAAGTTTGTTTCTTGGCTTTTACTTTCCTCTAAGTACAATAAAATATGGTAGTGTTTTTATTGCTGCAAAGTCTTGTACCGTCTCTAATGACTGTGAAGCTTCATTGAATTTTCCCTGGAACGAGTGTGCTTTGACAATGGGCTCTCCTGGGATGTTTGCAGATCGGTTTTGGGTGTGTGGTGTGGACGACCACGGTCCATATCTTGCTCAGGGATGTAAGGTCATCTGGTGTGTTTGTGGTTTTCGGGTTGGCAGTGGCTGTGTATTGGTGTATTCAGTTACGGTCGAATTGGGGGTAAGCTGGTTGTGTTGTTGCCTGGCTTGGTGGCGTGGTTCAGTTTCATGGAGATGATGTGTCTGGGGCCTTCACTGATTGGGTGACCGGGTGATCGCAGATGGGTCACTGGTGGAATAGACATGGCGTGACTTTTGTTGTAGGGTGACGTGAGAGCTGATCTAAGAGGTAGGCAGTTCACTTGGTGCGGTTTAAGTTCCACTGGTGTTTTTAGCTAGAGTTTTTTTAGGTGTGGTTGTGTCTGTTTGGCTTTGCAAAGGTTTTCGTCTGGTTCTGTTTGTCCTGTAATGATGGTAGGGCCCTTTCTTTGGCTTTTAGTGAGCAAAATTTAATTGCTACATTTAGTAGGCAAACGCAGTTAACCATTTATTTATTTTTTCATTAAATTAAATGTTATTTTAAGATGCTATATTTTTTAAATACATGTTTATTTCTTCTTTTTTCATTCTTTTGTGGTTAAAGATGCTATTATAACCTAGCCAACTGGTCTAAACCAAACATGCTCTGTCATCTAATTAATGCAATAAATCCAAATGTGCAACAAACGTGTTGTTTTTTTTTAACCTATGGTAAAAGCAGATGTGTCTAAAAAAGCCTAAAAAAGCAGAAAAGGCCATAATATTTCTGCTTCGACCTGACTGATGAGTTTACTTTATTACAACAGCGGAGAATGCTTGAGTCCCGTCCCACCAACCAAACCCCAAGGGAGGCATACCTAGCTACGAGATTGATGGACAGTTTTGTCATGACAAAACCCCTTGTTCTCTCTTTGGGAAGAACGTTTTCCCATTTTTCAGAAATGTTCCTTTTAAAAGGTAGCATATACTCAAAGAGCAACGTACGAGTAGAAAGTCAGGAGTTCAGGCCAATAAGGTACACTATATTTGGGGGGAGACAGCTCTGAACCAAGTTGTTACCTCAAATGAATGAGCTCTGCTGTGCACAGAGGCCCAGCAGTTAGGAAGTTTGGAAAATGTGAAAGAAAGTTGAAGGTGCTAAGTTGTCAACCAGCCATCAGTCAGCAGGGTGGATGTAATGAGCTCAGTGTACATGTGTTCGCTATAGGGAGCTCAAGACAAAAGCAGTATTTCTGATGGTGCCCGCATTCTTAAAAGTGCTTCCCTTCTGAGTGTAGGCGTGTGCACGCGTGTGTGTGTTCTGTGGGTAATTCGCTTCTTCCTTCCAGTCTCACAAGTAAACTCACAGAACTCATTCAGGCAACCTTTTTTATTGGAAAGAGAGGAAAGGAACTTCCCAAACAGATCCAATTTATCAAGCATGACTGTTTAACTGGATTTTTGTTTCCTCTCTAATATACAGACAGACAGGATCAATGAATGCTTTAACAAGGCGAGGTTTACCTACCCCTCCTGCTTCCTTATAGTGACCCACGTAAATTAAAGAACAGCACTGTTTCTGTAGAGGTAGATGTTTGTTGTGATTGTTTTGAGGTCCTTGAATAGAGGTCATTGGTGTGCTTGAACGCGGCTTTGCAAATCGACTCCAGAGACTGTAAGCATGACTTATTGATTCATAATAGGTCTCTGTGTATATAACAGTTCAACACTGATGGATGGGGATCCTTGAATAAATGGTCCTTCTACCTGATTGATGTTTGGTTTGGGTAACTTGTTACTATTGATATGCAACAGTGGAGGAACTCTCTCCTAAAGCATTTGTTTATATTGATTAGTTGATGCAAATAAGCCCACTGGAAAAGTCAAAGTGGGCCTTTGCTGGGGGCTGGGAGGCACTGTAGATGTATCAGTGTGAATGTCATCCAAGGTTAGGATGCAATCATTCAGCAGCACATGTTTGAGGCCAATGAAGTGTGCAGCATGGTTCTATAGTTTCCATAATGACACTACATCCATCTTTTGCAACTGAATGTTTAGGTTTCTCCAATAGGAACACAAAAGCCATTTTTGAAAACATTTCTGCAGCACTGCATATCATTTTGTAGTGTCTAGGAATAAATATGACTTCAGATGTGGGACATGTAGGCATGCCAAGTAAATTTAGGGAGGTTGTTTTTTATGCTATAACAGGCAGGATATTCCAGGTGTCATTCAAAGCGAAGCACTAAAAATCCATTTATAGCTATGTACATATCATACTTTATGAAGTGTCAGTTAATCTGTGTGCCTGTATTCACAAAACACTGGGAAACAACAGCTTGAACTGAAAATGATATAGGCCGTCAAACAGAAAAAATACATATTCGTGAAGACCAGAGAGGGATTTTCCATTAAGTGCTTTCAGAGTGCTGCCTATTCCAATTCTGAAGAGTATGGATCGTTGGCTGATTCATGGTCCTTTGAAGATGAATTGAGCAAGCCCCCTAGCATTAGCAAGGTACATATATTTTGAAAAATAAGTCACATGTGTAGATTCATTCCAATGTATTGTTGTGGAGAATTCACCGGAATATGTTTCAGTGGTTGTTGGTGCAGGTGCACCACCAGCAAGGGGGGGATACGGCTTTCCAAAGGGTTTAGTTCATTTGACACTGTGAAGTGTGAAACCAAACTGCACCAGCTGAAAATGTAACCAGTGGTGCATGTTTGGCCTGCAATCAAATGGCGTAAACCAGACTATCAGGCGTGAAGACACCTTTGTCAGTATTTGTCAGTGTTTCTCTTTAACTGGTTCAGTTTAATTTTAGAGCTGGTCAGGTATATCTATATATCTCTTAATTGTCCTGAAAATTGTCCTTAATTGAGCTGAAAAACTAATGTGGACAATGAGTGTTTTAACCAATTATTTCCTATCTTAGTTTTAAAATCTCTAATGTGGTGCAGAGTGTCATTGATTTTTCCAGAGTAATTGCTTCCAGAATAACCTAATGTTATGGTTGTTGTGTAGGTTTTGTCTCTACAAAGCTATTCACCTTATCCAGAGAATCCTCTGGATGATGCTGCTCTCTGAGACATTGTCATTTGATCCCGGTGATCTCACCTCTCGGGTTGTTATTGTCTGATAACAAATCTTAATACTCCTTCCAATGAATACAGTTCCTGTTTGGACAGCGTGTGCAACACGTCCGGGTTATTGGAATAATATTGTGACAATCTGGTTTTGGTAAAATACCCTAACTGGCCCCACACAGACTACTTGTTCCAGCTTTGCTGCAAATCGCTTTTGTCTTAAACACCCTTGAGTCACGTTTCCAATGTGTAATCATCTAGGCAACCTGAAGTGTGGCATATTTTATGCACATGGAGTTTAATGGCAAGTTAACCTTCGGTCTCCACTTTTGCATGCTCCTTTTATTTTTCAAAATGAAATGGCTAGAAGGTGTTGTGCCACATGTCTCTCTCGCTCTCATCACACCTGAAGTCACTGTAGAGGCGAGAGTAAGTGAGGGAGGTGGATCAGATATCTTCATGGCTGTCCAATGGTAAATTAAAACGAGGAGCAATTTCCTGAGGCCCAATTAGCAGAAAATTGGTCCTGTCTGTTGCAGCAGCTCCCTTGGGAGGAGGATGTGGTGGTGGGGACCTTAACAGAGAGAAAGGTCTATAGCTTTAAAGGGAATGAAGTAGGAATGGAAGACAATAAACAGCACTGACTTAATGGGGAAAGAATGGTGTGGTACTGATGAAAAATGCAGGACTAAATAGATTGGAGAACAAAAGTCAGACACAGGTTTTAGCCTATTACTAATTAAAATGTTTATGTGGGATAATAAACTGCAGTCAGTATTGAAAGCTTGTACATACTGAGCGTAGTAGAGGTTTTCCAGCTGAATTTTAAACTCAAAATCCAGTAAACTTTGTACCTCATTTTGCTTATTTTGCCTCATAGCTATTTTCTACGACTGTCCTCATGTAACAGACTGAAACACATATTTTTTTTTACAAATGACTGACCTTATTATTGACTTCAAAATTGATGAAGCTTGCACAGCAGCTGTGAAAGCTACGGTAATTCTTTCACAGCTTTGCCACCAAGGTACACAAATGTTTTATTATTATTTTTTTTATTCCAGATGTTGGGTAAAGTACCCAAAATACATTATTAAAGTAAGAATAAAAAAGTATTTTGTAAAAGGGTGCTAAAGTACTGAGCAGCTGATTAGAATATCTGATTTTGTATCTCGATATGATTTAATTAGAATCAAAATAGAAAGTTAAAGTACCACATTCAGAGCAGATTATATATATATACATATATATATATGTAATGTACACAGTATGTATGTTAGAACAGGGCAGTGTTCTTCCTATGACAATATCTACTGTTTATTGCATCTTTTGCCTCTCCAAATGGCACATTATGCTCAGCAGATAGAAAATAACAGCATATGTTCATACAATGTGCTATGTTAAGTTTAACATAAACTGTGGGTGGTTTTCTGTGAACATCTAGCAGTAAAATTTCAACATGTTGAATATTTTATAAGCATTTGAAGATGTATAATGACAACAGTAAATAACCAACAAACATTGCTTTCCCCACTGTTCTTTTGGTATATTAGTGTGTGACATTGACACACACCAGGATGCAAATTTAGCTAATCAAAAAGAAAACAGTCAATTTCAAAATAAGAGTTTTTTTTGTTTGTTTTTGTTTGGGGTTTTTTTTACATAAAATCTGAATATTTAAGTTTGCTTGCATAATTATAACTTCATGTATGTTTAATTTTAGATTTTCAATTTACAAACGCTGGGCCATTTAGAACATATAAAAGGCCAGATGGCCTTTTATATGTATTAGCATCTGGAAGTAATGTGATGCTAACAACATTAGATTGATACTTTCCAAAGCTATTTGTAGATTTCCAACACATAATTAACTTCAACATCTTTGAGATGAACTTGTTCAGGTCTGCACATATTTAATCTGAAGGAGGGACCAAATTTTGACAATATATACAGTATTATGTACATACAGAGTCGGGCTGTTTTTAGCTTTAATGTCAAGATGCCAAATATTCCTAATGTTCTTTTGCGTAAAACAGAAGTTGACTATATTTCCACTTGACACAGAACAACAGCATTCTCACCGATGTATGTTATGTGACTGGAAATCTAATGATGTTTATTGGAGAACTGACAAAAGAGGAACAGTAGTGATAAATATGGGACTTTGGATGAAGTCCAGCACCTCCCTAAGTCCTGTGCTCTGCACATGCTCTATTCATAATCAATTCATGAACGTTTTGCCACCCTGGGGGAGTTTAGCTGTTGATGACAACAATGATGGACTTTGGTGACACGGGACTCGTGTGGAGGAGTAGGGTGAGGAGGGGGTCAATGTCAGGGCTGGTTCGGAATCGACCCGTCTCAAATGCCTGTCACTCAGTGGTAATGAAAATTCGATTAGTCGTGATGCACAATCCTGTCTCTATGACAGTGTCCTCCAACCTGGCTAAAGTCATGGTGTGCCTCCGGCCGACGATGGAGTTATTACTCTTGCCCCGGTAAACTAGTAAATATTTATCTTGGCTTCTCTTTTCACAGTGTGATCCATTGATGGAAGTCTAAATCATGAATCTTGCTGTCAATTATGATTCACAAACTAAATGCATTTTTCTCGGCTTGCTTTCCAGAGAATACTGCTCTTAGTTTATACTTTTTTTGTAATTACCTGCAGTTATAAGCAACTCACTTACTAATAACACTGAGTTTAGCTTATGTTGCTTATTTTACTTTTAATAGATTACTTGTTTTACCATTTTTGCAACTAGCATTACGATAATACTTTTAACATACTTGGCAAATTATTAAAAACTATATTAATAGTCATCTCTTAAACATTTATATTTTATTGTGTTAAAACCACAAACTTATATGTGGAAGACCAACATAAAATACTGTGTAACTGTCAAAAGAGAAAAAGTATATCAATTTAACTTTTTTCTTCAAATAAACTTCAAACACTTGGTGTGCATTTTTTATTGAGATCCTCTGAAACGATGCATTTTGAAACCATATTTTGGTGGAATTACAGCTGCGAGTCTTTTGGCGTGTCTACAAGTTTAAACACGTCCATTTCTGTTGGATGGACGTGTTTAAACTTGTACTTTCAAGTCTTTGCCACAGATGCTTGGTTTGATGTAGAATTCAATAGAAATAGTCTTTGTTGTTGCACGTTTGGGAATTTCATTCTAACATGTGCCTTTGTTATGATCTACTGGCCTAAATTAGTTTCCGTGCTAAAATCAAGTCCTTCGTCTGGGTCTCAAGTCATCTGCAGTTTACTTTTATTATTCTCCTTGGATTAATTGTATCAGTCCTCCCATCAACTCTTTGCAGATTTTTTTGCTAAAGGAAAGCATGCCCAAAGCATGATACCACCACCATGCTATCACCATGACTATTGGTGGAAGTGGTGTGAACTTTATTTTTCAGTATTTGTGTTTTGATTTATTGAAAATCTTCTTTCTACTTCACTATTGTGTATTACTTGTTGTTGTATTAATTAAAATCCAAATAAAGTACATTGAATTTTGTAGTTGTAGTGTGACCAGATGTAGATGGTTTTATGTGGCCTGATTACCTTTACAGGGCACTGTAAAAAAAAAAAGAAAACAAAAAAGAAAAAGCTGAAAAATTTAGCATCTACATTTGACATTTTGTAATTTGGGTTACAGCAAAGTTACTGGGTCATGTTGATCAACTATTCTCTGCTTCCTGGTTGTTTATTGCTGATAAGTTTCAACTTTATATCTACTCTACCATCAAAATATCTGCCTACATACCGCCCTCTGTCCATCGGCACCCTGCTCTTTTGTAATTCACTGCAGAAAAGACAAACATGACATGATGACCTCTGGCCATTAGAGACCTTCTAAGTAAAACTCTTTTTACTTGTAGTGTTCGGGGTCAGAGAATGCCACTGTTTCAGTGACAAACAAGGTTTAGTATGTCATTCGAAGAGATAATGGCAGTTTAGTGTTGCCAAGTTCCATGGCCTCAAACAACCAGAACCTAGCTTCCAAAAGAACAACCCTGTGCTGAAAATCTATCCTTCTATAAACACTTGAGATAAAGGCAGAGCTTCTCCTGCACTTGGAGGTTAATGTATAATCACATGCTTACAAATCTGCTCAAAGAGCTTCAGGAAACAGATTTTTTTTAAAAGGCTCTAAATTAAGGCAACCGTTATACTACCCAGACTTATCAGGCTTTATCTTCTGTTGTATTTTTTTTTTTTTTTACCTTTAGTTTAAATCGCTTACTTTCTTACAAGCTCCAGACTGCAATAAAAGCTTTTATTCTCTCTGTGATTGAGGTGCAGCTTTATGCTATAACCCCTCAATACATAGGGCGGTGATTTCATAGCTCCTTCCTTCAGACACGAATCAGACACAGTCCTTTATTATCAAGCTCTGGGTATTAGCCTCCCAGGTAGGGGTTGGAGGTGGAGGATATTAATCCTCAAAGTGTGTATGCGTGCGTGCGTGCGTGCGTACGGGGTGTGCTTGTGTGTGTGTGACAGTTAGAGAGCAAGCTAGAAAGTGTATATGTGGTCTTCAAGAGGCACTACACAGGATGGTAAAGGTGTGGGGGTCTGCTCGGATGATGTATCACATTGCTGACAAAGAACAAAGGGATATTTATGTCAAGCTTGACTGATTTATTTTTTATTAATGTCTTACCCACTATTCTTCACATTACCATCAGCATCCAAAGACTGCTATCCCCCACCCCCACTATATTAACTCTAAACAGAGCTGGGGAGATCCATGCTTCTGTACATTTGTCTCTCACCCTTCAACAAATCTACAGGCACATTTTTAAATAAAAGGTTCTTGGGGGGGGGGGGGGGGGGGGGGGGGGGGGGCCGCGCGGCGGGGCGGCGGGGGGGGGGGGGTGGGGATAGGGGAGGACCAATAAGGGAAAATAACAAAAAAAAAAAAAAAAAATCGATGTTTATTTAAGTTTAATTTCTAGGTGTGAATATAT
>CAEGAD010038409.1:0-10963 GCA_903067055.1 Poeciliopsis paucimaculata | reverse complement strand
ACGGTAGAACGGAGTAACAAACGAAACCTGCTTTGAGAGCCGCACCACTTAATGCTCAGATCTATAAACAATATGTAGCAAATGTGAACGTGAGGCCACCCAGTGGCTGAAATAAAATATTACATCTAAAACACCTTGATAAAGAAACGAAACTAGAGGGCTGAAAACAAATAATTAACTGTCTTTTGTACAGTTTGTGTCGTCTTCTTCTCTGCAGTGAGAGGTGTGACTGACACCAGATCAGGCCTGCATGTTTGGAGTTAACAATATTCACCCCACTATTGCTCAGCGACTTTTTGGTATATTTAGCAACATTGCAGACAAAAAAAAAATATCAGCCAAAATCAAAATTTGGCAGGTCAGGCTTTTTAAAGGTCCTTAATCAGGAATTGTCCAGAAAACTGCAATCGGTGCAGCTCTACACATATTCATGACATTCTTTGATTTTTCCTCCTGTTATGTTGCGGGTCAAATTGACCTGTTTAAAGTTTTTAAAAAAAAATTTTAAAGTTGGAAGTATTTTTTGTTTTGCATGAAACTTTTTCTGTTTGTCGTAATAGGTGCACTCTACATATAAATTGAAAATTCATTCATTTTACACATTTGCAACCCCCACTGCGTCTACTTTTTACATAGATACTGTTCGGGTCGATTTTACCCGGCAGTAAAGTTTAAGGGTAAAAAAGATTTTTTTTAAAGTTGCAGTTGCAAGGAAACATAGAATTGGACTTTTAAAAAAATCTTTTTTTTATACTGTTTAAGACTTAACCATATTTCACCACACACACATACATAGACACACGCACACATACAAGCCCACTTTCTCACTATTTTCTTTACTTCACTAGGAAACTGTGAGAAAACAGGTGTTCATACAACTTTTGATGGGAACATTTCCTGTTTTACAAAACATCAATTTCAAGGAAATTATAGCTTTTTGTTTGTAGATTTTTTCCAGTGGACATAAAAAAAATTTTAATTCCATTTTTTATGTCCAAATAAGTAAATGAGTAAATTTTCGTCAATGGTCCTTTTTTGTGAGAAATTTAAAAAAAATATCACTGCACAAATATTGAATGAAATGTCCACTTACAGCCACTAAGAAAAGTCGGTAACATTCAGTAAATCATGTCACTTTTAATACAAAGTTGACATGATTCAAAATGTCTTTGACATTAATCTAGACAAAAATGTCTGTATTACGACAACTTGTCAGTAATCTAGACAAAATTGTCTTCATTAAGACAACTTGACCAACTTGATTAATCAAATTTATGATTAATCAAATGTAACCATAAATTTGATTAAACTTTAGAAATTATGTAGCTTTATGTGGTAATATTATATTGCTCTGCCATTTTGTTTAGTCTTAATTTTTTTAATTAATGTATCCTAAAGTTTTACAGCAAGATGTGTACAAAGCACTGATGAACTTTGCATTTGAAACATTATTTAACCCTCGTACGATCTTAACATTCTTTTTATTCCCCTGGTCCTACGAGTCAAAAATGAAGCCCCAAAATAAAGCAATAAAGCAGCTTACTTGAATTTGAAATCCAAAATCCATTTTGCTGAAACAATCTGTTATCAATTCAACTCAATTTAATTCATTTTTATCATGTATTATTTTGTTACACAACACAAAAAGACGATCAACAGTATTACACTTTTCTTTTTACGACAACCCAACTGTCATAAGTTTTCTTTTAAACAGTAAAGGTTTATTATTGTAGTTATATAAATATGAAGTAATTACCTTTGAATTAACTGTACTGAAAGGGAAAAAAAGTCAACAATCGGTTACTTTTTTGTCAACAGTTCATTCTTTTATACTGTTTAAGACTTTGGTTATGAAAATACTTCTCTCATACAACATCCTTCAATGTAAAATGTTGAAGATTTTCAACATAAGAGCATCTTCAACCTAAGATGTTGACCATAAGATGTTCAAAATCTTATGTTTAGGATCCTGCAAAATCATTTTGCAGGATGTCAAATAATTTTGCAGGACGTATGTTCATCTTGCAGATCAAGATGTTCAAAATCTTATGGTCAAGATGCTGAAAATCTTGACCATAAGATGTTCAAAATCTTATGTCTAACATCCTGCCAAATTTAATAAGATGTTCAACATCTTGTGTAAGTGTGAACCCAAAACCTATGACCTGTTGGACAGTGAAACATCTACTCACGGCTTCAGCAACGACTCAACTAGTGGTACTTTGATTTAAGGCACCTTTATATTCTCTACACTGAATTTGTTTTTATTATGTTTGAGATTGTTTTTTCTTGTGTTTTGGAGCTTATGTGATGTGCAGGTCAAATATAAGTTAAATTCATACATCAATCCAGTTTATTGTGGGTGCATGCGTGCATGTGTAGGTGTCTGTGTATGTATTAGAGACAGTTTCTTTGTGACCTTTAAACTTTTTTCTGGTGTTTAAACGGTTTTATATTTCACGGGCCAGAAATTACCCATCCTTATACCCTGGTATAAGGATGGGTAAGGATTTATGTTTCCCAAATGTAAACATAAATAAAAATAAAGTATCACTTTTTATAAAGATGGGGTCAATTTAGGAAAAGTCATCAAATTTCAAGTTGGAAAAAGATTATTTAAAGTATTTTTTCTACAGCTATACATGCTAGTGGGTCACTTTGGACCCGCAAGTCAACACAAGGCTTAAGGCTGTTTTAAGTAGTGCAATACACCATCTCTACCAGTGAGTGGCAGCAGTGTACAAAAAGGTGTGCAGTGTGTTGGTGAAGATGAAATCTTCGATCTTGAAAGATCCCCCTGCAGCAAACAGAAAGATAGACCACTGTCGGTCTCATACTTTATTCGGAAATAAGGTACTTCCCTAAACTCCGGAAGTGAAGGGGGCGCTATTTATCTGCGGCCTCCTGTTTTTTTTCTTTTGAAATAAAAAGGCAGTAGGCCTTTTTGGTGGTGTGGGGGTGGTAACACAACTAATCTACATACATTACTAACTCAGTGACCGCGAGTTGCGACGCACCTCAAAATCCCGGTACCACCTGCTGATTGTTCGCTCTGCTTCTCATTAAAGTCCCTACTAGGTGGGTTAAAGCCGCTGCTGATGGGATTCGGGCTGGAGGTGAGCGACTGTAAATAGAAGTTACTACAAAACCTCAAGTGTTAAAGGAAGATTCGGCCCAGTGCCAAATGTTCACAAAATAAACATCAGAGAAAATACTGTAGCAATAATTAGAACCGCAGCATAAAGCCAAACATGCCACAATTAAATGAATCAAAATGTTCCCAAAGCATCAGCAGAGTAGGGATTCCAGGTAGATTCCAGAGATGTGAACCGCAGCAGCTGTTCATCCAAAACCCTTCCTACTAAGAACCTTAGCATCACTAACATGTTTAAATATAGATAAGGTGACGTCCGTGAGAGGGACACCAGGTTTATTGGCTGAGTTTAAAATCAATCACTGATTATTGGTTAGTTGCTGTGATGTATTTGTGAGCAAACCCAATTCAAACACAAAGATTACACCATATTGTAGCCATGGTAACACAACGATCAAACTATCAAGATGATGCTTTAAACTTTTACAAAGTAAACTTAATTAAATCCTAAATGTATTTTTTTTTTCCTCAGCTGAATGCATTAAATAAAATTTTATAACATTTCCATTCTCTATAAATGATGCTACAGGTTTAGATCTATGGTCTGTGTCACAATTAAACCATTTCTAGGGGCCCCTGAATGTCGGGAGGGTCTCACAAGCAGCTACTGAGTTTTGATATCCCAGTCTTACAATTCTAGATCTCAGAGGTGCTAACATCAAAAAAATTATATAGTTAACCCCTTTTGAGTTTTTTTTGGTTTTTTTTTTATCTATAAAGCAGTCTGCTGCAGCCAAGTTGTTCTAGAGGTTAAATAGATATTATTAAGGCTTAATTATTAAAATGGCAGAAACTTTTCTTATTTTATAACTTCATAGCCAGAGACTTTCTCTCCTCTGGTCTGTTTAACAGCTACAGTCTCAGATCAACTCAGCCCTCCAGGTCTGTCAGCAACAGAAACAGCAACTTTATACCTGTTGGGAAAAATATACTATATCTGCTTTCCATTGTCCCCTCATGATGGCAATGATGTAGTAGGATCCATTTAGATTATTGATTAATATCGGTTCTTGCTATGTTGTTCGGTTTTTGAAGATCTTGTTCAATGTGCACTTTTTTAACTTTGAGCCCCTGCCCCTCCAAAGGACTCTGCACAGCCCTGTCTTGTGGGGCCAACCTAACACAATTTGTAACGACCAGATCTCCTGTTTAGAAAGAAGCCGAAGTTTGTTACCTAATACATATGAGGTATGTCTTATTAACTTATGTCTTATTAATTTGTCTTGTTATGTATGAAGTATGAAAAACTAGATCAAATTACAGCTTTTAGGTTTCTGTTCAAAGCCATCAACTGTTTTTGGCCCCCTCTGGATGTTGGGAAATCTTTCCCACAGATGTTGTCCAGGAAAAGGTTAAAAGTTTTACTTTGGAGTTAATCTATAGGTTGATTCCATAAGATATGAAGGTTCAGAAAGAGCCTAAAGGTTAAAACAAATGTGATTATTAGACTGGAAATTTATGAAACACTAACTTAATTTTGGAACAAATTCTAATGGTAGTTAAAATTGCACAGTTACAGCTGACAGAAAAATGTAACATGAGTAGCATGTAGCAGGGAGAATGTTCCTCAGAATACAAATCTTTAAGAAGCTCACCTGGTCAAAGATGTGCATTGCAACAGAGACTTAATTTTTGACAAAACATGGCCACAGGCCCAGCCAGAAACCTAACCCTAGCAGCCCCTCTGATCCCCGCACTAAATATCTCTGAAACCCAGAAAAATTACAAAGAGTTGACAGTGTAGCTCTGTTTCACCCTCATAGCTGAAACAGAACTGTGGTTAGGAGTAAAGGTTATCTTAGTTGAATGCTAGTTGTTTAAAAGTCAATAAAAATCTGATCTGAATGAAGAACTGTCACTATAACTACCATTGAAACTCAGACATCATGTTGTAATGCGTTCTAGGTTACCTTCAGGAAGCCTACCTGTGGACAAAGCAAGTTCTGTCCATCATGGAGAAGTCTATGGTCCTTCTGCAGGACGTGACAGATGGTTCACTTTATGAGGGTGTGGCCTATGGGACCTACACCACCCGTTCCCTGTTCCAGTACATGTTTCTGGTGCAGCGCCACTTTGCCATCGGCCACTTCAGCCATCCTTGGCTATTGAAGCACTTTGCCTTCCTCTACAGGACCATCCTACCAGGTAACTGGGTGGAAATAATTTTCGAATTTAATCTATTTTGTAACGATGTGCCCTGAGAAAAGTTTTCATGCTTCTACAATGTCAGTGAAGATTTTATGTAATAGACCAACAAAACGTAAGGTATAGTTATATATATAGTTTTGGTAACAGAAATGTGTGGATGTATCTCTTTTCAGTGCTGTAACAACTGATTTGTGGCATTTCACCACCAGAATTCACACATTGACATTTTGCTCAATCCTCTTTAAAAAACAGTTCATTGTGATTGGTTGTATAAGCTCTCTAAATATCTTGCCAAAGATTCTGAATTGGATTTATTTCTAGACTTCGAGCCATTTTAGCATATGAATATCATTTGATGTAAGCCAGTCCTAAAAGACTAAAATATCTAATAAGGTGGTCAGTATCACAGGAGCACCACAGGGACCTGTACTCTCACCATTCATTTTCACTCTGCATGTGTAAACGTTCTGTCATCTGCAGAAATTCTATGCAGTGCTTTGAGGAGGGGTCTCTAGTCTGCTCCTGGTCTGATTCATATTTGCATATGAACTGCACCAGAGTTCATTCAATGAAACTGAGACCTAGCTTTTAAGGTGGACACAGTTTGCTTTTTGGTTTGTTTCAGAGCTTGATTTTGCATTCACACATCCTCAAACAAACCAAACTTTCTAGACAAACGAACTGGAGTTTGCTTAAAGCAGCTAAACAAGGTGTAATAAAAACACAGAACAACACAGAAAAACACAGAACATAACAGGTTCATTCATGCTATATGCCTATATGGCGTGAATGAACCTGTCATGTTCTGTGTTTTTCTTTGTTTATTTTGAGTTCTGTGTCTCTGAGTCTTTGTGTTGTCCTGTCTTCCTCCTTGATTACTCCCAGGTGTGTCTTGTTTCTACCCTCAGTGTATTTAATCCCACCTGTGTCCTTTGTTCCTTGTCGGGTTTGTTTCCAGTCTTTCTCAGCTGTCCATTCAGTAGGCCTGTTGCTACCAGTGCTGAGCTTTAGATTTTCCGCTCTGCTGTGCTGCCAGGTTTTTTTTGGACTTTTTGGATTGTGCTGGACTGTTATTTTGGAGTATTCTTCACCATTAAACCATTTTTTCACTGCAACCTGGTTCTTCTGCTTCTCCCTCGCCACTATTCACCAGACCTTATGACGGACGGATCCAACCAGACTGTTTGGTGAGGAACCCTAAAAAGAACAGGAAATGCATCACCATGAACACACCCCGAAGGAACGAGTTGAGAAAAAACATCCAGGATTTCAAGGACATTATGGCCGAACCATATTTCGCATATAGACGCCTTGGTGTCACCATACGGCTTCTCCTTGTGCTGTAGGACTGGTCCGCTCACCTCCATCTGCTGGGTTTGGTGGAGCTGCAGCGAGAGGCAGAGTGGGAGCAACAGACAGCCTTTGCAGTCTTAGCTGGCGACCATTTGCCTCCTAAGCCGGACTTCTGTTCCACCAGCCCAGCTTCAGCATCTCTGGGACCGGCGTCACCTCCGCCTCCAGCTCCTGCGCCCGTGACAGCTCCAGAATCTGCCGGCGCTCCAGCCTCTGCTTCTGCTCCAACGTTTCCAGAACCAGTACCACCTCCAACTCCTGTCACTGCTCCCGCAGCCTCCGCTCCTGCTGGCCCTCCTGAGCCTCTGGCCCCATTGTTGGGCCTCCGGCCCCCTTGTAGTCCCCTCGTGCTCCTCCTGAGTCCCCTAGTGCTCCCCCTGCGCTCTCTAGAGCTCCTTCAGAGTTTCTCTGTGTTTTCCTCAGTGTTTCCAAGGAATCTCAAGATTCCTTGTGTTCCCTCTTCGCCCCCTAGTGTGATGAGGGCACCCTAGGGCGATGGGAGAGCCCTAGGGCTACTAGGGCTCCCCCAAGTAGCCCTACTGTTTCCTCCAGCCCCTTTGTAGTCCCCTTGGCTGGGACTCCTCCTGAGTCCCAGCCTGAGTCCCAGCCTCCCCAGTCTCCTAGTGCCTCTCACAAGTCCCCGCCTCTTTGTACCTCTCCCGAGTCCCCTCATCGCCACCACCGGGCGGCCTCAGAGACCCGTCGCCTCCTGCGCCGCAGACAGCTGCTGGACCATCCTCATGGGTCCCGCCTCCTGCGCAGCGGACGTCCTCCGGACCTCCCACATCGGCCCATCCTGTGCCTCCGCCCTCCCTGATGGGTTGTCTTTTTTTTGTTCTTAGACTCTTGGCCCCGTTCTGCACCTATGCCCAACCTGATGGGTTGTTTTTTGTTGGTTTTGTATTCTGGCCCCCCGTCTGGCGCCCCTCCACTGACCCTTGTTGAGTTTTCCTTTTCTTGGACTTTTTGGGCATCTGGAAGCCGCCCTTCAAGGGGGGTACTGTCATTTGTTGTGTTTATTTTAAGTTCCTTGTCACTGAATCTTTGTATTGTCCTGTCTTCCCCCTTGATTACTCCTAGGTGTGTCTTGTTTCCTTGATTACCCTCAGTGTATCTAATCCCACCTGTGTCCTTTGTTCCTCATCGGGTCCTTGTCATTTGTTTCCAATTTTTCTCATCTGTCCATTCGGTAGGCCTGTTGCTACCAGTGCTGAGCTTTAGATTTTCTGCTCTGCTGTGCTGCCAGGATTTTTTTGGGACTTTTTGGATTGTGCTGGACTGTGTTATTTTGGATTATTCTTCACCATTAAACTATTTTTTCACTGCAACCTGGTTTTGCTGCTTCTCCCTCACTGCTATTCACCACACTTTATGACAGAATCCTGAAGGTGCTTTTCTACTGGAAAGTCACACTCTTTCAGAGTAAACAAGCTTTTACTTTTTGTCACTTTCTGTGACTTTTCAGATAAAATAAACATGTTTATTAGTACAAGGATTAGTACAAGGATGTAAACAGTGACATGTGATAAATGTTGAGTAATTATGCTCAAATTTGCATAAACTATTTCTTTAAATGCAAAATCAATATTCTCACAAGTAGCAATAGCATTACTCAATTAAAAAAAGTGCAGTAAAACTATTCCCACAAGTACAAAAAGCTACTCAGATTATAGTATTCTTTGGAGATAAAACTCTCATAATTCAGAAACGCATAGGATGAGATTCACAAAGCCTGATCCTACTAGCTTGCAGCATAGCTAGCATAGCTCAGTACAACACCTTAATCATTTATATTGCCAACTTGTGTTGATAGTTGCACAATAACATTGCTTAAAATTAATAATCATAACATAAGTAGCGAGCTATATTAAGACAGATATTTCATTTACCACTCTTCGGTCACTGCCAGAAGTCGGGCTGATGTTGTGATTTGAGTTTTTCTCTGTTATTTTGAGTTTTCTGAGTCTCCGTGTTGTCCTGTCTCGCCTTAATTACTCCTAGGTGTGTCTCGTCTCCGTGATTACCCTCTGTGTATTTAATTCCACCTGTGTCCTTTGTTTCTCGTCGGGTCCTTGTCGTATGTCGTTTGTAGTCGCATGTTTCTATTCTGTCTGTCCGTCCGTCCTTTGGTTCCAGTCTCTACCAGTCCCTGCCAGTGCCCTGGCTTCCGCTCAGCTGTGCTGCCTGGATTTTGGACCATTTTGCACTGGTTTTCATTATTAAAATGACCTGTATTCATCTCATCCTGGGTCCACTGCCTGCTGCCTCACCACCTCACACCGCAATTCTTGACAGCTAAAGTGCGATGGCTTTAGTACTGTTGGAATGTGTTAATGTGATTGGCTGAAACATAGGTTACCCCAAAATGTCCACTCATATGACTGGCTGAAACAAGGAAGCTATCCAATTGGTTGGTGATCCTCCCATCACATGGACAATTTATTACAAAAGACATTTGTGGATTGCGATGTCAGGGAGTCTCAAAATTCACACACAAATGCAGCATAACTCACAGGCCAGAATCGGCTTGTAAATCAATATATATTTGTGTTTTCATCAAAAATACCAGTGTGAATCTTGTTCTGTGCATTTGTGAATTATGAACAGCAACATTTCCATTGCGTGTTTAAACCAGCACGAGTGTGTGTGCGCCCATGTTGCATTTAAAGGTGGCTTGACATGTTACATTACGACATGATAATAAAGGATAGAATTTACTAAGCAAAGAATCTTTTCAGGGACCTTACCAGAACAAAATAAAGAAAGAAAGAAAAGCTGGCCAGCAAAAAAATAATAATAAAAAAATCAATATTTATATAGAGCTCTATTGTGTGTGTGTGTGTGTGTCTTGTTCATACAAAAAATAGCTGAAAAAGATCTGACTGGGATGGCAACCCAGAATGACCCCATCACAGTCAGATAACTGGGTGGGTCTTCCCAGACCCAGCATCTGTGGACGACAGATGATAGGTCGTCCACAGATGACAGAGCAATTTCTCGCTCTTCCTCCACAGGCAAACATACACCTCATCAATGTTTTTCTTGCTGACTTTTGTTCATAATAATGCACTAGCAGGAAGACATATTACAAGGCATAAAGAAGTCAGGTAATCTGCAAAAGGGAGGCAGAGACTGGCATGTTTAAACTCTGCATCAGCTCTGAAATTCTCAAGCCTGGGAATTACACAGGAATTCCCGTAGCAACTGCAATGGGGTTCATTTTAAAACAAAGTTTACTATTCTTTATGACAAAGATATAATTCCATAAAATAATGAGCACCTCTTGAACACTGATTAAAATTAAATATTTCATTTACCATGACTAACCTTACTATTGTGACTGACAAAAGTCATTTTAACTCACAATACCCACCAAACAGGAGTTTGGTTTCTAAGCCATTACCGCATTATAGTCTACTTAGCACGTAACAATTATAATAAATACGACATTTCAAATCACCAATAATGCTCAGCTAGCAGGAAAACATATTATCAGGCACTAAGAAGCCAAGCGATATGGACAAGGTAGGCAGAGTCTGGCATGTCTCAGCTCTGCAGCAACTCTGAAAGTATGAAGCCCAGGAATTCCCCTAGTAACTGCAATTGAAAGGCTGCAAGTGATGTACTTCCCTCTTAAATGGACACAATGCTCATGAAATAAAAACGGTACAGAGAAGCAAACAAAATAGAATAAACAAATAAAGTACAGCTGTGTTACATCGACAATGGAATCTGCTGTCAAACATTTGGGTCTAGTTTTCAGGATCTGCGTTAGATCTGTAGAGAAATATATTTCTGGTAAAATCTGCCTAATGGGCTTTTATGTATTCTACTTTTTCTGTTGCTTATTGCATTCATACTTCATGTGTATTTATTAGTTAATTTAGTCACTGTGCTGTCATGTCTAGCCTCTTATTGTTTCCAGCTGAGTCTTGTTCTCCTGATTATCCCCTGTGTATTTAACCTCACCTGTTCTTTGTTTCCCTGCTGGATCCTAGTCAGTCTTTTTGTCATTATCATTAAGTTTGTGTTCAGTCCTCATTGCTCCTGTTGAACCTTGAACCTGTTGTTCTAGCGTTTTGTTTCTTGAGGAACTACACCGTGTTCCAAATTATTATGGAAATTGGATTTAAGTGTCATAAAGATTAAATTTTTTGTTGTGCTATTAAATTTATAGATGTTATTGTGTGTCAGGGTTCTTTGAATCACTATAATTAATTTCAGAGAGCTGGGTTGATTAGTTTGTCTGGTGAGCTCAATTAAAGGAAATCTACTTAAGAAGGATGTTCCACATTATTAAGCAGGCCA
>CAEGAD010038372.1:0-22598 GCA_903067055.1 Poeciliopsis paucimaculata | reverse complement strand
GATCTGAATGAATGAAATATTCTCATTGAATACTTTGTTCTGTACAAAGTTGAATGTGCTGACAACAAAATCACACACAAATCAATCAGTGTTGCTTCCTAAGTGGACAGTTTGATTTCACAGAAGTTTGATTTACTTGGAGTTATATTGTGTTGTTTAAGTGTTCCCTTTATTTTTTTGAGCAGTGTATTATACATGTTTGATAACAGACTTTGTTGCCAAAACACTCTGATTTTAACACGTTCCAATTTTCAATGCAATTAATGAAGTGAAATGAATGTGTTAAAGTTTCACATGGGATCTGAAATCTCTCAGAACAGCCTTACTTGTATGTTTTTCACTTGCTCTGTTTTTATTTGCCTCTCTTACAGCTTTTGATCATTACTTTTATAATAATTGCCTAAATACTTTGAAGTAGTTTTTTTCCCCCCTAAAGAAATTCCTACTGAAGCTTAAAGAGGTCAAGATTGCTACGATGAAATACACTAAATCACTTTCCCTCCTTATTAGCTTTTTATTTTCAAGTTTTAAAACTGAGCAGGAGACAGCCCGTCTGAGCCCACATTTCCACTTACACCAAGTAGTTAGAAATAGCTTTAAATCGACCTAAGTGGTGATAATGACGCTTTCTGATGAGAACATGTACACTCACAAAGAAACTAGGAGTTATCAGAGCCTTCGTTATCCTTTAACATGAGCGTTACCATCAGTGCTGGTATGAATATGCAGGAGAGCATAAGAGTTTACGCTCTGAATCAAAGTGAGGATTACAGGCTGGAGAGTCGTCTTGACCCCCGTGAGAGGAAACGGATCAAACTCGCGTCTCATTTCCTGTCTTGTCTCCTCGCAGCGCTTCAACGTTCTGGCCGAACAGAAGGACATATTGCTGTCCTTCGTGGCCCAGGCGGCCCAGAGTCCAGGACAGGTACAGTCTGATGATGGCGTTCCTCATGGATGTTGGCTTTCACGTATTTTTGTTTTGCTTCTACCAAACAAAGCATTAAAACTGCTCATTTTGGCTCATTTGTAAACACAGTTTTACGTTCGCAGGTCAGAAAGATCAAGAACCTGCTGAGCCTGGTTCCGGACTTTGCAGAGAAGGAGATTGTGTACTCATACCTGATGAAGTGTCACGGTAAGACCAGGTGAACTGGGTCACGCACAAGTTCAAAGGTTAAAACCCAGCTAATCCAGTCAAATGAATAAATGAATATAAACAGTTTAATTGTGGGTCTTGCTGTATGTTAAGGGTTGTCATCTCTGGGTGAAAAAAAAACTAAATCGTTTCCATTTGCTTACATCCATTTCCTTCTCCAAGAATTCACTTCAAAGCAGATTTTGTCATTTTTTTACTTCTCTTAGCCAACTTCCTACTCATTTATCTGTTCCTCCTCCCACCTCTCTCTCTCTCTCTTTCATTTGGCAGCTCTGGATAAGGACCTGCAGTCGGCCAAGGCTCTGTACAAGCAGATGCAGAGTGAGGGTGTCGTCACCAATGATCTGCTTCTCAAACGGCTAGCTATGCTTTACCGCGAGGCGGGAGAGACCGCGCCCTTCCCTGAGCCCCTTGTGAGTGAACAAGGAGCTGATCCAAACCAGAACAGCAAAACGTGTTGCTGATCTTTTTCTTTTGGTTCAAACAAATGAAAAAGATCAAACCGTTTGCATGAATCGCCTCTGCAGATGTGGAGTTTAGGGGATAAAATAGAGGGATAGAAAAACTTTGCAGCTCACTTTTACTTCTGTTAAACCACTGATTCGGGTGAACATTTTCGGAAACGCGCCTCGAATATCTTCAAGCGGGGACCCGCTCGCCGTCCTAACGCACGCCTTGCAGCTGTAATGCGAAGAAGCAGACCTGCAGCCGGCGATCGCCACGCCACAGAAATAGGCGTTTCAGCAGCATTTGATGTGTGGACCCAAGAGCCGCCGACTCTTACCTCCCCATCACTCACCTGCAGGACCAAGATAGAAGGAGAAAGAGATGAAGGTGGAGGAGCTGCTGCATAATTCAGAGTGTGTCAGCGTAGCTAAGAGAGACCTGGCTGTATAAGCAGAGGAGACGGGGAGAGTGGCAAGGAGAGGGAAAGGTGAATACTCTTTAGAAGTTTCTACAAATAGGTAAAAAGAACCTTCTCTGTACCTTCTCCATATCAAGCTTTGAGTGACTTATCTTCTGTTGTGGAAAAACCCGACCAAAAGCAAACAATGATTGCTAGAAAATAAGTTTCTGAAATTTTGCCAAGATCACTCTCTCTGCGCAGCGCAGCCGTTTATCGGCATTAATTACCGCATTAGTGGGCGAACGCGCCGTTGTTAGGAGCCGCCATAATCTGCAGAAAAACTCTCACCTTCGTTCCCCCGACTGCTGCTGGAAAAAAAAAAAAAACCACAACACTCTGTTTGGATCAAAACACTGATTAATTATCCAGGAACAAGAGGCAAAAGAACGGAAGTGTGCGTTTGGGGAGCGAGCTACAAATCCCTGATTTGTGTATTAATGGGGATTTAAAGATGAAACGAGACAACCTGGTTGGAGGCTGGAGGCTGTTCCGACCGACCCAGGAGGGCCTACTTTATCAAAGACGCAAAAAATCGAAACAAAAACACACAATTTATTTATTTTTTTGATTATTCACTTGCCTGACTTTATTTTTCTTTTACCTTTTCCAGGAGACCTTTAAGTTTTATGCAGAGAAGTTGAGAAAGAAAGCCACCGCCAAGGAATAGAGTCATGACCGTCTCCCCGTACCGATCCCACCGTTTAGTTGTCATTTTTCTTGCTTTTCTTTTTTTATAAATTGTTGAAACAAAACTGTGGAAAAATATGTTGTAACTGTTTTAGCCTCTGTCCGCTGAAATGACTATAAGGTTCATGAAAATGTCGAATGTACAGAAGTATTTATGCTAATAAATGATGAGGGGTTAATTGAGTCTGTTCTGAAATGCGTTTTTTTAATTTTATTATGTTTGTTTTTTGTCCAGTAAGTGAAAAACACTGCAGAGTTTTACACATTTTTGTTTAACTAACTTACAAACTGAAATTGAGGTCACAAAGCTTTTTAAAATATGATCTGATACAAATATAAAGATTTGCATCTAAGGATATACACTTGGTAAAATAAACTTTGTGAGCATTTTTGAGTAATTATATTTGCAACTAACATGAAATTCTCAGCACGTGTCTGTGACAAAGAAATCAAACTATTTCCCTCCATAAATTATATTTAAAATATTTAATGGAATAACTAGAAAATACGAAACGTGTTGTGAGAGTGAAGAGAATTATTTATCCAAGAGAAAAGAACTTGTGGAAATCTTGATGAAGATCTGGACTACTCTCGCTCACCGCACAAGACTCCACTGCTGAAGGAAACGCCATGTTGACACTACTTTTAATTTTCATAAACAACCGAATTTGAAAATACTATGAGAATATAGTTTTGTCAGATCAGACCAAAAATTAATTAATGATGGACGGACGATGGCACTTCTTTTGTACTCAAGAGCTTAAAGTCTTTTAAGTTCTTTTTTTATTATTAGCCTTTTTTTTTTTTGTCTATAAACACACAGCTGACAAGTTGTTGGTGCTATCAAAGGGCAAGCGTTAGATAACGCAACCTGCTGTTTCCAGAGAAGATCTGGGACTGTTTGATGTCATTAAGAGTAAATTAAAAAAAACAAACATCTAATGTCAGCCAGGACATCTTTTAAGAGGATAGACGCTGCAGATGTTTCCCCCACACAAATATACAGTTGAGCAATTTGATATAATTCTTAATTTGGACTCAAACTGCAGTTGTCGGTTTATCATTCAACTTTTTGGCCTTTGCACCAGTGCAAAAGCGTACACCTTACATAACAACTACACAAAACGTACAAGTTTTTAGGGTGACCGAGGAAATCTGCACTAAATTAGTTTTTACTGCTCTACATACCGACACACATTGTCACAGTAAGCTTAAAAATCTCCCATAAACAAACAAAAAAAATAACAGCCGTTTTAGAAAATGGAACAGGCAAAAGCTGCAGATGGGATATCTGCCAAGGAAGCGCTCCAAGAGGGAAGGAAAATCAGAAATAAATCTGGATGCTGTTGCGGTACTCTGCTGCCATCCAGCAGCACACAGTGGTACAGAAGCAACTCACTGGTCTCGCAGCAAGAAGCAAAAAACAGAAGCTACTTGTACAGAATTACATTCACCATAGCAAACACTGTTCTGACAATTTCAAAGCAAAACTTTTTTCTCTCAACTTCAGCACCCAGACATGAAAAATAACAGCATAACCCTGAATGCTCTGTGTCGAACCAGTCGAACGTCCGTCTACTTTTGCACACAAAAAAATAATCGTATGTGGAGTAAATGAAAAATAAAAAGAGAAAAGCGTGCAGACATGTGCAGATGTCTTTGTTTTCACCAGTCCTGGCTGGACTTCTGCTTGATGAATTTCAGGCAGACGTAATAGAGCACCATGAAGCCGAAGCACACGGCCACCAGCACCAGGTAGCAGGAGAACAGGGGGTACTGGTTCAGTTTCATGGCCTCCACCACCTGCAGGACAAACACACGACTTTATCCACTTGTTCTAACCTGTCAAAGCTCATCATCTGCTAATTAGGAGGCTTTAATTGTAAATGTAGCGGCGGGCACTTATCATATCGTTTATCACTTATCGTAGTTATTTTGATTTTTCGTTATGACAAATTAGGATTTTATGAGTTTTCTCCTCTGCTCAATAAAAGTATAAATAAATATTAATTTGTAAATGTGATTAAATGCAGTCACTGTGAGCGGTTTAGTGACTCAGATCACTCCTTTATGCCACTGGTGGCCTAAAGAAGCGTTTTACAATGGGAGTGTTTTTTAAGAGCAGTATTTGTTTTTGGGGCGTCGAATGCTGCGTCATGCCATCACCGCAATGCAATTACCTAAAAGAAAAGTAATACATAGTTTTTATTGTCACTTGTATTGCTATTTCAATATTTCCACAATACCGTGATAAAACTTTATCAATCAATCATCAATCAAATTTTATTTGTATAGCACATTTCAGCAGCAAGGCATTCAAAGTGCTTTAAGTTTGTATCGGTCAGCCCTGTGAGTCTGAGTCAGCAGTTTTGCTCCAAAGCTGCACATTCAAATTAAAAGGGAAATCAAATGTTGTTGTAACTCATATTAATTCGAATTAGTCAAAGAGTTATTGGTTGTTGGCAGGAAATATCTCCTGTAGCGGCCTGTATTACAGTGAGCGTGAAGAAGCCTCTGACTGAAGACACTGTTTTCTCAAGACAGTCTCGTGAAAAGGACAGTGGGGGTTGTCCAGTTTTCTTCACTGTCAGAAGAATCCTTCTTTGCCTCATCATCACAAGCGCACAGTTTGAATGTTCCTACTCACATGTATGCCGTCAATGTTGAAGGTGAAGTTTCCTATGGTGACCGGGTACTTATTGCCCCTGAACTGCACCTGTAGCATCCCATCGAAGCCCCAACGCATGAACGAGGCGTACGAGAGCCACGAGGCCACTGGAGAGAGGAAAGAAACATCATCAGACATATTTTAAACATCCCGACACGCCGACGACTCTGTCGCCTCCTCCTCACCCAGCCACATGTTCTCCAGGCTGATGACGAAGCCTCCGGTCAGGTAGAAGACGGTGAACAAGGCGTTGCCCATGAAGGCGGACGTCTGCAGGGTGGGCAACGCGGCGGCCACAAACAGAGCCATGGCTCGGCTGCCGTAGACCATCAGCCACACCAGCAGAAAGAAGAGCAGGAAGCGGTCCGGAGCCTGGTTAAGACCCGCCAACCAGTAGATGGGCAAACCGTAGACCAGGGTGAACACACAGTGCTCTGGCAGCTCCCCCAGCACCTGGAGGACACCAGATGGTCTGTTCAGTAAATATATAAATAAATATATATATGTGTGTGTGTGTGTGTATAAATGGATACAAGTGTTGATCTGGCTCACATACAGTAGCTCTCATTTCACATTCCAGCACTGAAACGGCATGAAGCTCTCATGGAGCAACAGTGACCCCTACAGGAGAGAGGGGGCATCTCTTCTCGACTGCGTGAGGTTTACCTTGGCAAAGAAGTAGGAGGTCACGGAGTACATGCCGTCCTCCAGCTCGTGGTACAGCATGGCCCGCTCCGTGTGACCTGCAGGGAACGTCACTCAGTCAGGCCACAGGTCAGAGTTCAAGTTTTTTTTTTTTTTCTTGGTTTTGAACTAGATTTAGATATAAATTTATCCCACACATGCTGTGTTCAAATAAATTAACTCTTATAATTGGTATGTTGCTTATGTCTTCTGCTGAAGACATGTGATTTTTAAAATTTTTTTGTATTATTATAAGTTTTGTTTATGTTTTTTTTTTTTTTTTTTTTTTTTTGTTTACTATTCTTCAGTTTTCTTTCTTGTTCTGGCGGGTCTGATTGCCCTACAGTGTCACTGCGTGAGAGATTACATGTTTCTATGTAAGTGTGAACAAAAATGGAAGCAGATTTTAAAAAAAAATTTTTACGAGGGTTAAATTACACCAGGATCTACAAAGGGAGAACATTTCCACCAAGTCTTTCCAAAACAAAATAAGTTTTAAACTAACCTCCTAGCTTCTCTATTCCTTTCGTTGCAAAAATTGTAAAGTGATAGTTTTGAGAAATAAAGGCGTTTTTGGATAAGTTTTAATAAGTGATGAGTTTTTTGAAAAATTGTTCCGTTTTATCTTTAAAAATTCTTGGTGGTAATGATTACTTTAAGCAATTCAAAAATCAATATTATTGTTTTACTTGATTTCTGAGCTTTAGGAAAATATTTTTAATAGAAAACATGTTGCTTATAAAGATGCCTCTCTGTATTGTTTGTGTAAACGAGTAAATTTGCTAAACATTGAATAAAAGTTTTCAGTTCTGTGAAATAACAATAATCACATTGTTGATTAATTGCATCACATGTATCTATTTTATTACAATCAGAAAATGTACATAAATTAAACATTGACCCCAGAATTTAATAATTAGCTCGTCGTATTAAGTTTTCATTTGTCATTGCTGGGAAAAAAATGCTAATTTAAAATCACAAAGTTGTTTTCAACAACATTTAAATATTATTTAGTAAGATTTCTGGGTAGATTGCGAAGAAAAATGAAGGAATGCCCCTGAAATTAAAAGCATAAACATTCCCTCTTTCTTTATTAAAGTGAATATTTGCCTTGTAGCATTTTGTGCTTTAAAACACTAAAATGAAACCAAGACCATCTAGCTTCCTGTTTCATTCGAAAAGTAAAATGTGACTTTACGTTTGGGATCCGCATGCTTACATTTAGCTATGACGTCCAGCACCACAGCGAACGGCGTGAGGGCCCCGATCATGTAGAGGAGGGCCACGGTGTCCTGGATGTTCAGCCGCTCCTCTCCGGCCCCGTAGTACAAACATCCAACCAGCAGGGACATGAGCAGGGCCTCGAAGCCTCGGACCAACAGGGACACCAGGTCTCTGAAGTCGTTGTACATGTGGCGCCTGACGGGGAGCGGTGGTTAGTGTCTCGCTGTTGCCCTTTTCCCGGGGATTCTGGGATGCGTCGCCTCACCTGATGAGGGTGGTGAACTGCTGCAGCTCGCCAGGCAGCTCGTTACGATCTCTGGAAATGTTCACGACTTCTTCTCTATTTCTGCTCGGCTGCTGAGCGCTGCAGAAAGGGTTATGTTGTAAAGACAACTATGACAAACCTTTGAAGCCTTAAAACACGCCCGGGGAGCACCGGCAGTTTCCGGCAGACGCCCAGGGTGGCTTCTCCTGCAGGGCAGGATCAGCTGCCACCCTAATACATAATTTTGCAGTTAAATCTGTACCTTATTGAAAAGTATGGAAAGTAATTATTTTACAGAGCACAGGACTTTTTATAACGGTTGTGCAAATTGGTTTGAGTTGAAGTACAGCAGCACAAACTGTCTTCTTTAAAAATACTTTAGATGTTAATTGACAGTTGAGCAGCGAAATTTGTCTTGATCAAAATGCAACAGTAGTACAAATAATGACGTAAAGGTTTGACTAACAACGCAATTTATTTCACTTGTATTTATTTTCTACCTATTTATTGTTTGTATTTGTATTGTGTACTTTTAACTGCATTGCATTGCATACGGTATGCTTATGCCTTGCTGTGTGTGTTTAAAGTATTATTCTTGTTTCTCTCACATTTTTTGAAATAACATATTAAAGTCAATTTTAAGTTATCTACATGATGTCATGATGGAGCATGTAGGCCCAGGGCACCAATCAAGCTAGGACCGGCCCTGCCAAAGAAAACTGTTCAAGTTTCCAACCACAAAGCTGGTTCTGACCCAAAGCACAGGGGAGGACAAATGAAAAATAATAAATGCAGAATGACCCAGACTTTGTTCTGTTAAGCTACAGGTTTTCCTTCAGCCCTGCGTTTCCCAAATAAGAGCGAGCCTACCTCACTGTGTACGCTGCACTGGTTTCAGCTGGTTTCCACATGTGGTCGTCGCTGTCTTGAACCTTTTCCTTGAACTGCTCAGATAAAAGTCTGGAACGCTCCAAACACTCGGCCTCACGCTCAGGACTGCGCCGGTCGATACTGATCAGATCAACTGGACAAAAGCAGATGCTTCAAAAGCCATTCTTTGGAAATATTTCCACTACATTTCTGAGTTAAAGTTATGCTAAGAAGGCCAGTAGGTGAAGTTTTGACGCTCAAACTGACCATAGAAGTCGGAGGGATTGCAGTACCGTGGGCAGGGGTGCCCAAGAGCGGTGAAGTAAGGAACCATGTCGCGGGCCGCGCCGAAGTAAACGGCTGAGCCAGAAGAAAGCAGGACGACGAGGTCAAAGAGCTGGAAGATGTCTGACCGAGGCTGGTGGACCGACAGCAGGATCAGGCGGTTCCCCTTGGCGAGGCGGGACAGGGTTATGACCAGATTGTGGGCTGTGAAGCTGTCCAGACCCGAGGTGGGCTCATCCAGGATTAAAATGCCTGATCCAAAAAAGAAATATGATCAGCGTCTATAAAAAGTGGCAGCACTCTGTTGATTTGTGTCCCTTTTTTCCTGGGTTTCAGGAGGGGTCTTAAAGAGGCTGTAGCTCAGGGCTAAAAGCTTTGGGGGCACTAAATTTTATTTATTTATTTTTTCATGAATGGATGTTTCCTTTTTTTTTTTTTAAGCTTTCAAAGAAAACTTTTAAGATCACGTCATTCTGCGGGGACCGTTAGTGTAGTTAAGAAACATACATTTATTTGACAAGGTCTTAGCCTGGCCCCGAACCTGAACCTTGACCCTAAAGGGAACCCTCAGTAACCTTTAAGTCTACACTCCCCACCTCCTGCGTCATCAGGACATCGAACAACAACAACAACAACAACAACAAATCTTCACACTTCGTCAGTAAGTAATTACAAATTTAACAAGTGTTTTACATCTCAGTAATTTACATTTACTTCATTTACTTTTAATAAACTGATTTTTCCAAGCCTTCCTTCAAACTGAAGCGCGTTCAACATGCAAAAACCATTGAAACATATGAAGTCAGAACAGATTTAATATGTATAGACTGTGTTTAAGTGGAGAAAACTCTTACTGCTGAAGTAACTTATACCTGAAATATTGAGTGTAGCTCTTGAGATTAAAATTTTATTTTAGAATAAAAGATATACGCTGGTCTATCAACATTAGTTTGAAAGTGTTTCCACTGTGAAGTATCCCCATAAAAATAAATGTTTGTTGTTAAAGTGACAGCCTGTAAACCCTCTGTAAACATGCAAAAAAAATAAATGCCGGCTGATGTCTACTTCAGCAAAATCTAAAAATAAAAAAAGAGACATTTTTGTGCTTTAGATAAATGTTAAACAGGAAATCAGAGCGTTTAATAAGATGTTAAAGGTGTGATTTCTCTCACCAGGGTTCCACAGAAGCTGAACAGCTATACTGACTCTTCTTCTCTCTCCTCCAGAAACCCCCCTCACGTAGTCGTTCCCCACCCTGGTGTGCGCACACTGCCGCAGCCGCAGCTCTGCAATGACATCGTCCACCTGCAGCGGCAGGGGTCACAGTTTCCTCATTAAACGCGGCCGCCTTCTCCGCCATTTACTTCCCGTGAAGACACGAAGCAGCCCGGCTTACCCTCTGGTCCCTCTGGGCCTGCGAGAAGTGGGAGGGGAGTCTCAGCTTGGCCACAAAGCAGAGGGTCTCCCGCACGGTGAGGTGAGGGAGGAGCCGGTCGTCCTGGCGAACGTGAGCGATGCTCTTCTTCACCAGCTGCGGCGTGTTGGGCTTCCCGTTGATCAGGACGTGACCGGAGGTCATTCTGCCGCCCTCGTCCCGACAAGTTATGATGTCCAGCAGGGAGGTCTTCCCGCAGCCTTTAGGAGTGTGTAAAACACGGCGCCGTTAGACCACAGAAAGGAAATACGCTGCTCAAAACCTTGATTTTTTTTATTTTTTATTTTCCATCTCACAAGAAACTTTAATGTTTTTTTATTTGGATTTTATGTGACGGGCCAACAGACAGTAACTCATAAGTGCAGGGTGAAGGAGAAAGGAGCTGTGCCCTTCTACTTTTTTAGTTGAAAATCTGAAACGTGTGGCATGGATTTGCCCTCAGCTACCGTGACTCAATACATTTTAGAACCACCTTTGCTACAATTAATCCTGTAAATTATTTCGGGTTTGTTCCTACTTGATAATGTTGAGACTGATCAATATTCTAGATGTAATATTTTCTTTTCGTTTTTATTTTTTTAAATTAAAGTCTAAAACTTTTACATTTTCCCAGTTCTTTTGCAAAATAATAGCCCAGGCTCAGTCAGATCGCACAGAAAGTGTTTGTGAACATCAGATTTAAGGTCCTCAAATGGATTTATATCTGAACTTTAACTGGGCAACAAAAACTATCCACTTCCATTTTCACTGTATTGTTTCCAGGATAGCCCCATATTTAACTCCATTCAAAAAAAAAAAACATGTCTTATTTTTACTCCATTTCATAATTATGAAGTATTTTGTGTTGGTCTATCTTAAAATCTCAATAAAACACACTGACGGGTACGAAACCTGAGATATGAATACTTATGCACGGCACTAAGTACAAAAAAATATGTTTTTCTAAAGTGATTGACTTAAACAAATGATATTATTTTAGCAACCCTACCTATAGGAAAATAGCAATAAATCACATTAAAGATTACATGGACTGATGCCTTTTTTTTGTTATTATTTTTTTGTTTTACTTTTGAAATGCAAAGCAGGATAACTCCAGGTGAAGAAAATTTAGTTCAAACAAGATCATTAATAATCTGTTAGAAGCCTCAGGGTTGCAGCTCTGGTAGAAAGGTGGAATAAGCAACAACAACAAAAAAAGGCCTTGCAGTCTGCGCTGTGATTAGAAAAACGATTTCAAATCCCAGCGTGTTGCTGTCTCACCTGAGCTGCCGATGACCGCCAGCATCTGTCCGCTGTGGACTCGCAGACTCAGGTTGTCGATGGCCGTCTGCTTGTTCCCTTTCACCTCCCACGGCAATTTGAACTCGGACAGTTTCTCATACCAGGGAATCTGAGCCGATGTGTCCACCTTGGACAAAAAGCAAAAACAAAGATTTAGATGTGTTCAAGAGCCTAGACGACATGCATCAATAAAAAAGTGAAAGCGGCTTAAGAAGTGAACCTCATAGTGCAAGTTGGTGACTTCCAGCTCATTGCATTCTCCGCTGTAGGTGAAGTAGAGGCTGCTGTCCTCGTCGGACGAGAACAACTCTGTGTCTGTGTGCTGTCACAAAAGCAGGCCACTTTAACATTAGCCACCAGATTTACACATATAGATATATATGTAAATATACATTTTTGTAATGTTTCGTAACTCACGTAACAACTAAGACAGTTTTAAAGTGTGTAAAGAAGCAGATATAGAAGATACAATTCTTTAGATTTCGTTTTCCCTGGTTTTCCTTGTTTATTTTTGCAAAATTTCAACCATGTAAATAGATTTCTGTTTCATCTTCTCAACGTTTCTCAACTTGTACATGCAACAGATAGGTTGCTGTTGTTTAATTAAAATCTGACAGTCTGCTAGACTCAGTCTGTTGTGTGTTTCCGCTTGAGTACACATATTCTGTCTATGTGTTTGTATCTTTGTGTAAATAGTTGCTAAAGACCTCCTGTGGGTCAACTTACAAATATTTTTGGCCGTTTTTTGTTTCTTTTATCAAGTGTTTAATAGTAAATAGACTACTGCAAAGTTCTGAACAATATGTGAGATTTGAGCGATTAACTAAAGCTTCAATGCCCAGAGGATTCAAGTAGATTGTTTATTATAGTGTTGATAACTCATACAAAATAATGCTCTTTTTTAAAACACTTTTGATCAATTGTTAGAAGAAAACCAAACCGAATAAGATCGGGAAGTAAATCAACATCAAATTTGGGATTAAACTGAATTTTAAGAGAGAGATTGGATTGTTCTGTCCTGACTGACCTGTGAAAAGCTGTTTATGTGTCTGAGGTCGGTTTCTATGTCCATGATGAAGCAAGCTGAGCTTTTTTTTTTTGGTTTGTTTTCCTGTTAAACTCCAGTCCAGCAGAAGATCTCCTCTGAAAGCTCCTTCCTTTTCAAGTCATCCAGATTCATGTCGTGTCAGTGTTGCCGCCGCAGCCTCATGATGTGAGCTCTGTCGAGCGACTTGGAGTCTGTGAATGGACTTAACCTGTCTGAGTTTGTTTTGTATTTTTTGTTTTTTCTCTCTCCCTCTTTCTTTGTCTTTGCACAACTCCAGATCAAAGTTCTCAGAGATAACCGGTATTAACCGTGTCTTTTATGGCTTTGAGGGACACCACTGACACAGCTGCACAGAAACACAGTCAGGGCTGTTAACGGGTCGATGTCCGGCGGAGTCGGATCAGAGACATGAACAGATTTTACTCCCTGGAGGCGGCGGAGCCGCGGGGCGAGACGAAAGCCGCGGGGTCGTTCAAGTTCGTGTCGGAGGCGAAGAGGGATGTGTGGAGGGAAGGCGGAGAGGGGAGGTCGGAGCCTTCCTGTTGCCTCGGTGTCAGAAACATTTCCTACACTGTCAGGTAAACGCTTTTAAGTTTGGACTACAAAAAAAAAAAATCTGAATATGTGCAGGTTCTGTCAGATTAAGGCCACACGAATAAGAGACAAATTGCAGTCTTTGTCTTTAAAAGCAAGAATTATTTATTGACAGGTGTTGGGATGAATAAATAAAACCGCAGTTAGAATGTGGCTCATGTCTCTGTGTGTTTGTTTTAGCGAGCGTGTTGGACAGTGGTGGGACTTACCCTCCTGCAGGAAGAGATGGACCCGTCAGATCCTCAATGATGTCTCTTTCCACGTAGACAGCGGGCAGATCATGGGCATTCTGGGTAATTCAGGTTCGTACGCAGATCGAAAGAGCAAAGAGTCATTCATGGCCGTACGTCCCCCACCAGATCTGGAAAAAATGAGACAAACTAAGTCAATTTCCAACGTAATCTTGCAATTATGTTATGTTTATATTCCGCTATCATGTAAGAAAAGTGCTGCTCTGTTTCATATCAATTTTTAATAATATGAAAAGACAACATGACCACTTGGAGGAAGGAAAACAGCAACATTTGTCTTTTGGTTGCACCCCAAACTGATACTTTGTTTCTTTTTCTTCTCCTTCTTATTCTTCTTTTATTGCCATGCAGCGTTGTTGGGGCTTCATGTGTTTTCCCTGTTTTC
Source organism: Poeciliopsis paucimaculata (assembly GCA_903067055.1). Taxonomy (NCBI): domain Eukaryota; kingdom Metazoa; phylum Chordata; class Actinopteri; order Cyprinodontiformes; family Poeciliidae; genus Poeciliopsis; species Poeciliopsis paucimaculata. Next base: position 8,858 of record CAEGAD010038372.1, on the reverse strand, counting down.
CAAGGAAGCCAAAATACTACAAGTAGTTGAACCTAAACAGAAATGTGTTAAAATGTCAAACTAATCAGTAAATTATCTTGAGATTTATGAAACTTCTACGACATAAGTATAATTGGAAGCTGGACTCTCATAGCTAAAAGACATAGAAGAAGAAAAAAATCTCTTCCAGTCTTGTTCCCTTTTCTTTCTGAACATCCGGCCATCACACAGTTCATTCCTGCAGCTCTGGATGTACCAATAAGCTCGAATCATGCATTGGATGAGTCCGTTTGTGGTGATTGTCCATGATTTTGTTTTGATTCTGCATCGTGAAGGTTCGGGGAAAACAACACTGCTGGATGCCATCGCTGGCCGGATCGGTGGCTCTGGCACCCTGCTGGGCGAGGTCTTCATCAACGGCAGAAAACTGAAGAAAGAGGAATATCAGGACTGTTTCTCCTATGTCTTGCAGGTAATAAATAAATAAATAAATCAGTTCATGCCATTTCAGATTACTGGATTTAAACTGGAACATGCTTATTTTTCAAAACGGGTCAGGGGAAGAGGAAACCTCAAATATAAACATTTTCTTTCTGTTGTTAATCCACTAGAATAAACTGCGACATCCGGTCAAATCTGTCCGGATTACACTAAAATACCAATAATATAACCTTTTTTTGCCATTAAGTGATTTTGTGTTTGGCTCACAATCACTTTAATTGAAGGCCATGTTTTCGTGCCTTTCTGATCTTGAACAGTGGTGTGTATATATTGATCTCTAAGTCACAGGTTTATTAGAAATAGAAAATGTTGAATCACTAATAAAATGGTTGACAGACACTCTGAATAACCTCAAAAGGAGAAATAAGAATCACCAGGAGAACCAATATTTGCAGCATTAGTGATTTTCCTTAAGTATTTTCAGAAATGTAATCAAATAAAAGGTTCAGTATGAGCATGTCTTACTTGAGTAAGAGCTGAGTTTATTCTGGGACTTTTTACTCAACTTTACGGAGGAGGATTCTGCACTGCCCCACTCCTTCAGATCACGAACACAAAGACACTCACACTTTGGCCAAACCTCCAAACAGGCCGCCCTGCCCGCTTTATGAAATTAACTTACGACCCTTGATAGCCTCCTCATGCACCTAATCTCTCAATGAGAGGTGCTCATGTGTGTCCAAAGCTTGAATTAAAAGCAGTAGTTTTAAAAACGGGCTTTGCTTCATTTCAGAATCGCCTCTCTCGCTTCACTGATAGCGAAGCTTTCTGCTCTCTAAGCTTCGTCATTAACTTCCTCCGCTAAGCCGCAGATGAGGAGGTGATATGAGCTCCTGATATTAAAGTCATTCGGAGGAGACAATAAGGAGGACTGGGACCGGGTGGAGTGCCATGTGTTAATTGAAGCAGGTCCAGCTGCTTGAAGTGTGTGTATGTGTGTGTGTGTGTACAACAAGGCTATTTGCATAGGAAAACTTGAATATTTAAATATAAGGTACAAAATATATATATGTGAATGATTATGAACAGATCTATTGACTCTAAATGTTTACTCTTTCCATAAAAATGTCCTTCTTCGGGACTTGAACAGACATGAATAATATAACATGGTTTTAACTAAACCTTTTTGATAATTATTGAGACGGTGAGTAGTATATTTCATTAAATTAAGATAAGGGGTAGGATTAAAAAAGGTGTTCACTTCTTCCGACTCCCTTCTCAAACAGAAAAGTGGTGGCAAGCAAATTATTTTGTTCTTGGTTATGTATGCACATGTTTTCTCTGATTGCCTGATTTCTTGTTTTTAAAAAACCTGTTTGAAATAAACAAATCAGGTCAAAATCAAATCACGAGAAGCCGTGAAATGTTCGTCCGAGTTCACTGATGTGAAAATGCATATCAAATTTGACATATAGTTGATGCACATTGATTTATTTTGTATTCTCTAGTCTAGATGTTTTCCACTGAAAAGTTATCAGAAGTTAAAATTAGCATTGAGTTGTTTTTTTTTTCTTTTGTCTGTTCTTCAGAGTGATAACTTGCTGAGTTATTTGACAGTGGAGGAGACCCTGACTTACACTGCCCAGCTGGCCCTGCAGAAACACTCAGCGGAAGCCATCAAGAAAAAGGTTGGGGTGGGATTTTCTGTGTTCTGTCCACTGTTACAGTGGTTTCTCTGCTTTGAGCAAAACAAAGAAGTTTTACTAATGATCTTTGAAACAAGACTGCAGGCCTCTGTTAGAGATCAACTCTAATATTCTGGTATTTCTTTTATTTTGATCCAGAGCAAAGCAAAACGTACTTCCCTTTAATAGACGAAATGATATCTGACACTGATAATCAGTCTACCTCGGTGGTGATTACTGCTCACCGACCTTGACCTGTGGTCTCCCTGTAGGTGTCGGCAGTGATGGCTGAGTTGAGTCTCAGTCACGTGGCACACAGTGTTATTGGAGGTCGAATTTTCCCCGGGATCTCTGGCGGTGAGAGACGGAGGGTCTCCATCGCCAGCCAGTTACTCCAGGATCCAAGTAAGTTTCAGCCAAGATGGGCTACAGACATTTAACCCATGAAGAAGTCTTCTGAGGTCTGCAGCCAATTTAATCGCGATTATGAAATAAACAGCAGTCAGAAACAAACCAGCATTGAGTCACCATCTTAAAACACAAAGACTGTGGTTATGACCTTTAGTTAACTTAGGCTTTGTAAATTAACCTATTGGAAGCCTGGGATTTTAAATTGTTTAAAAGTATAGCAATCTTAGTCTATAAAAACATCTGACTTTAGAATACCGTAAGTTCTTTAAAGATTCTTTCTTTCATTATTCTTGCATTCAGTAAATAGTCATTCTAAATTAACTAAAAAAAAAAAGATCTTTTTACAAAGTGTCTAAAAATGAACTACACAGGCATCACCGAGCAAGCAGGACAAGATTGGAAAATTTCACCAAAATGTTCTAATTAAGGCATTTCTTTAACATTTTCAGTCGCACTAAATGCATAAACTGCAAAATGCAAACAAGAGAGAACGCAGAACTTTAGTGTTAAATGACAGGAGTTCAATAAATGACCCACATCTCACCCCTGGAGTTTCAAAATCCCCCTTGAATAAAACAAAAGAATCTAAATGGTGCTGAGATAAAGAGAGGACAGGAAAAGGGATGGGGTGATTGAGAAGAGTATTAAAGGACCGGGTTATCACACCATGAGGGGAATGAGCACAGACCCACCTCTGAGTGTGTGCGTGTGTTTGCGGGTGTGTGTGTGTGTGTGCTCCTCCTAGGTGCGCTTTATCAGGTCTGTAGTGCTCCAGGGAGGACTGAGGGTCTTAGTCCTCATTCAGGATTAAGTGGCCATGAACACACACATTCCCAGAGAGTCACAGTCGGAGTAATGAGAAGTTCCCATTCACTGCCTCTCCAATCAACCAGGAAATGAATTAATCTCACAATTAAAGCATCTACTAATTCCACCCTGCTTTCATCATGCAAAGAGGCAATCTTTTAATTGTTCTAATTAGAGTAATTAACTAAAAAGAAAAAAAAAAGAGAGTGAACTCACTTATCTTCCCAAGTTAAGTTGGACCTACAGAGAGGCCTGCAAGTGCCACTTTATAACAAGTGCTGATGAAAGTTTTCTGTCTGGGTGAGGAGGAGTCGCTGTCCAGTCTTTAACTCGTGCCCAGTGTTTCGGCGTGCGACCGTGATGAGGTCACTGGGATGGTGTTCCTGCAGGGGTGATCTTACTGGATGAGCCGACCACCGGCCTGGACAGCATGACGGCCAATCAGATCGTGGTGCTGCTGGCGGAGCTGGCCAGGAGGAACCGCATCGTCATAGTAACCATCCATCAGCCGCGCTCAGAGCTCTTCAGGGTGAGTTTTAGGGATGAAAAGCAAAATGGAGTTACTGAAAGTCTTGGGCTCATGAAAGTAACTTTATGGTGATGAAGTTGTTAGGAATGTATTTGACGAAACTCTGTTAATTAAACAAGGGTGATTTGTTGGTTGTTATAAAACAGGGGAATCTATTGCATTGTAAAAAAAAAAACCAAAAAAACAAAGAGGATGGTTTGAATCTGTTCTGGATAGTGGAAAGCAGCAAAAAGTCCAAGAATAAACTATAAGTGACCTTCAGAAGACAAAAAAACTTCTGAAATGGAGCCATTTTGAAAAGAAAACGAGCAGAAAATATCAGCTTCTAGATTTGGAAAATGCTTCTAGAGGACGAATCCATGCCACAATTTTCTAATTTTTCTTTCCAAAATATATTGAAAATCAGAAATCCCTTGTCTCTCATTTAAAATCGATGCACTATTTATTTTCTGACTCTGATGAAGACAAAGAGGGCATCGAAATGTTTCCTCCCATGAGGTTTGGACAAAAAAGTTTGTGTTGACCCAAGTCAAGAAGTAAAACAAGAAATAAATAGAAATCTATGGATTGAAATACTTTTGCATAAATGTGAACTGCGAGGTAATCTGTCCTCATGTGTGTTGACCCGTCAGGTGTTCAGCAGGATCGCCATAATGAGTCGGGGAGAGCTGGTGTTTTGTGGTCAGCCGGAGGAAATGGTGGATTTCTTCAGCCAGTGTGGATACGAGTGCCCAGACTACTGCAACCCTTTTGATATCTATGGTATCAATAACACAGAGCAACATTTCAGTGCAAATGAAGCCCAGTAACAGAACACCATACATGTAGCAGCAGCAGACGTTAAAAACTTACATGATGTCAAACAGTCGACTTCACCTCCGTGGACACGCGCAGCAGTGAGAGGGAGGCCGCCACTTTCAGTCGGATGCACGAGATCACGTCGTCCTATCAGAGGTCCGCCATCTACCAGAACATGCTGGACAAAATGGAGCAGAGCCTGCAGATCTCAGACAAACCGGCCATCCCCTTTAAAAACAAAGAGTCACCCAACTGCGTTGCCAAGCTTGGAGTTCTGGTTAGGTCTGTGGTCTTTACTGCAGCTTGAACTCTTTGTAGCAATGATGAGTTTTGTGTCTTAACGGCTGTGTTTGATGTGTGTGTGTGTGTTCTTTTTTTTTTAACGTTTAGACGAACAGTCCGAAACCTCTCCAGAGACAGGATTGGTGTGATCATGCGTCTGTCCCAGAACCTGATCTACGGTTTCTTTGTGGCCTTTTTCGTCATCCATCTTGACATGGATGCGACCAAGGGTGCAGTGCAGGACCGAATAGGAATGATCTATCAGTGTGTGGCTGCTTCACCTTATACCGGCATGCTCAATGCTGTTTCTCTCTGTGAGTCCGCCAACACCATATTTACATGGTTATTAAGTATTGTCAGCAAGCCAAAACGCAATTTGACCTCAGCCGCATGACTAAGCTTATTTTTCAATTCATGTCATGGTGCAACAAACTTTAAAGGATTTTAATGGGATTTCCTTTGACAGACCAACATAAAGTGGTACATAATGGTAAAATGAAAAGACAAGTAATTTAGTTGCACTGTGCTGCTGTTATGGGTATGATGTTACTGTCCTCCAATTTCACAACCGGGTGCTACTTTATGTTGGACTATCATCTGAAACGCCATAAAAATATATTGGAGTTACGCTGCCAGGATCTAATGAAATTATAACCTGTGTCATACATGATGCAGCATGTATTCACTTTATAGAAAAAGTAAACAGGTCATTGTTTGATCTAGCTGTTGGGCGCGATGTAGCTGAGTGACGTCTTTAATGTGTTGCCAAGACCAAAAGGGGTCTGCCATCTACTGAAATCTAATGAAAGATTTACCAGAACACAGAAACTTGCCATCATCTCAAGTTACAAGTTACAAAACTTGCAAACGAGATGGCGGCAGAACTAAATCTGTTGCTGAGACCAGGCGGAAGGCAGGTGTACAAAGTGTTGTGCAGTGGCTTGTTTGAGGATATTACTTTGGCGCTTCGTGCTGACAGCAGCGTTCACTGCAGTGCAGCTTCCATTACTGCACAAAATGTTCAAAAACGGTGCAGAGAACATGTCAAAAACGTCAAAGGGCTGATTTATCCTTCAAATTTCCCCCAGAGTACAGACAGATTGAGCATCCGTGGGACGTTCTGGGCAGATAACTTAGACGCGTGCGGTTTCCAGCGGTAGAAGTGTCCGCTGCGTTTTCATGCCACAGCGTAACCTCGGAGGTCATTCCCAGCTGCGGTTCAAAGTCAGGAGTGAACCAGATGGCATGACAGACTGAAAAGGTGGATCCTTTCTCTGCGATTTATCTCAGCTGTTTGACTGATTGTGTTTAGCTATTCATGCTTGAAGGGTAATGAACCTTTTCTCCACCACCGGTTCAGTGAAGCACAGTGAACTTTAACCTACAAACCTACAATGTCAGTATGGCCTAGTCTAGCTTATGTTTTAACTCGTGTATGTGAGTCTTTCTGGGGTTAATATGCTCAAGACTTCCTCAAAAAAAGGTACAAAACATTCTAGTTAAACAATTTCTTGTTTGTCTACAATTAATCTTAAATTTCACATTGCTTATAGACTATATACAGAGTTATTTAAACAGCTCTATTTGATTGTTCCTGTTCTTTTAGCTAAGTATCTGCTCCTTATCGGCTGAGTCTAAAACATAAGCTTTAGGGCTGTAGGTATCAGATAAAGAGGATAAGAGGTATGATAAAACAACGAATTGAGCAGGAATCGCAGCCAGAGGTAGTGACTGCTTTATCAGGCTGACCTTCAAATTTGCTGATAAGATATTACACTGAACTGCATGTTGTAAAGTAATGACTTTACTGAGTTAGGTGGACCGTGTTCTTGGAAAAGAATTCTGAATCGGCTCATCGGTTCGATTTATTAAGGGGATTTTCCAGCGTCAGATAATTAGTTATTAATAATGGAGCAAATGACCAACAGTAAAAGGAGGCAATGAAAGGTTTTTCTTTAGGAGTCTTGTTTACTTATAACTCCACTCAAATGCCCCCACTCTTTCCTCGGATCCCCAGTTTTGTTTCTGAGACTTTTTAGAGGCTCAGCATCAGAGCGTAAAGTTGTCACTGTGTGTTTTTTTCCGCCAACAGTCCCGGCGCTGCGAGCCATCAGTGACCAGGAGAGCCAGGACGGCCTGTACAGTAAATGGCAAATGTTCTTGGCCTACATCATCCACATCTTGCCCTTCAGCGTCCTCAGTGTCGTCATCTTCAGCTCCTTCATTTATTGGTGGGGTGGCTGCAGATGAATCCCCATCAAGCGCTCAGTGAGTGTTGGGTACAACAGCAACTCTTCATTCTGTCTGTTTTCCCCTTCTCAGGACGGTGGGGATGCACCCGGACACATGGCGCTTTTTGTGTTTTACTGCTGTAGTTCTTGTTCCCCATATAACAGGTGAGCTGATAAGATGATGGTTATAATTAGACATTTTGTCTCGTGTAGATATTTGCTCTGGAACATGTTTTTAGACCCAATGTCTAAAAACAATTTTTTCAATCAATTTTAATATCACTGAACAGTTTCTGTATTTTGTTAATTCAACGTGTGAAGAGTGTTTTTTTTCGTTTGTTTTTTTGTGTGCAAACAATGTCCCAAGATAATAATTATACACTTAAGACATATTTAAATGAAGGTTATTGTGTATATAACATAAATAAACGTGAAATTCATAACACACAGCTGAAACTAGGCATTTGTATAGTTTTTTTTTTCTTACTTTCTGACATTAAAGTAGAGAAAACTTTTTCTGTTTTAGATTGTTTAGGACCTACAAATAATTTACATTTGTTAAAATAATAATAATTATTAATTAAAAGGAAAAAATAAAAAGGGAGATATTTAAAATATATACATATATATATTTTGCTTTTGTCTAATGCAGAAGTTTGCATAAACTTGGTACTTGTTTTGCCACTTTTTCCTTCCACTACATTTTCCATTAATGTGCCCTACATATTTGACTTATCCCGCTTATGGAAGATGTCAGTGACTTTCTGCAAGACAATTGTCAAGTCGGCAGTCTTCTACATGATTGTCCATGCTAAAGCAACACATTTATGTATTAACTTTCTTACTGTTTTTATTCTAATATTCAAAGAAACAACATTTTGGGCTTATAGTAGCTGTAAAAAAATTAATTAATTATTAGAAATAAACAACTGAAATACAGCTTGGTTCAGATGAGACAGGAAAACGTTATGTTTTGACAGGTGTATTAGTAACGTTGGTGTTTTATTAACATTGCACAGGTGTTTAAGATTGTAATTTAAAAAGACAATGTCCTCAGGTTTTACCATTTTAAGTGACTTGTTTCCTGTATGTATTTAACCTGTTCCTCAGGGGAGTTGTTGACGGTGGTTCTGCTAGGAGTGGTCCAGGACCCTAACATGGTCAATACTGGGATGGCTTTACTTAACATTGCAGGACTCCTGGTTGGATCCGGTTTCCTCAGGTCAGACAAACCTCATTTTAATACGTCTGAAGTCAAATTCTTTTTTTTTTTTAATTATATTTGATTTGTAAGTTTTAAATGTGGTTGACTCTTCACATCTGCAGAAGCGCGGAGCAGATGCCGGTGGTATTTCAGTGGCTCAGTTACCTCACTTTCCAGAAATACAGCTGTGAACTTCTCATTGTCACCGAGTTCCTCAATCTGGAGTTCACCTGCAGTAAGTTTCTTTTTGGAGTCTCTTTATTGACAGATTTTATTTAAAACACATTATTGGTGTTTCCTAATGTTTCATAGACAGATAAGGTGCTTCCCTTTCCTAACTGAAAGCAAACATTTTACATGTTTTTTTTTTTGGGGGGGGGGGGGGGGGGGGGGGTTTACCGTTGGAACATGGTAATTTTTTTTTTGGAGGTATAAAGGGTTGAAAATTAAATGCCAGTTTTGTTGGGGCCCAGGGAAACACAAATGTAGTG